>JAUJPO010056959.1:0-14032 GCA_032270745.1 Tiaropsis multicirrata
TGTTCCTGTAGCGACATTGAGGGCCGTAGGGCCTCTATGTCGCGCCAGCGGCATGCGACGCTGGCTTGCCAGCTAGTTCATAATAAATAGTGCTAAGCTAACGTCTAATAAATACTTTTTTTAAAGGATTACGAAATTTCTTAGATTCAGGTTCTTCCCTGGTAGTCTTTGGAATGGCGATCAAAAGGCGACTTGCCTTGCCAATAAACAATTTATCTGACACATCCTGTCTGATGGATCAGCTAAATAAAATGGTGGATTTCCGAGCGGGTACACCAAGATGTGGAGAAAATGCGAGAACATCTGAGGGAGTAAAGTATAGCTCTATAGAAATCGCTGAAGTCCTCAACTGGGGCTGCAATATTATTTTCTTGAAGATCCCAATGTTCCTTGTTTACAGGTATTAGAAATGAAATTAATAAAAAAATCAATAAAATGAATTAAAAAAAGAAAAAGCAATAACAAAATCAAACAACTTCGATAATAAACCAATACCAATCAGGTCCAAAACATTGTTTTGATTCTTCGGCAAATGTAAAGTTCTTCCCATCATTGCCAAAGTAGACATTCTTGAAGGGCCTATCGGCGAGTGCGACGCTGTTTTTCGATGATAGTTCGTTTGGTGGATCCCATGTGTATCCTATATCGTTTGGAAACCATTCCCAAAACTGCGTATCAGGTATCCAGGCAGAAGTCCCTGTGTATGAAAAAGATCTTTTAATAAAGTTGGATACATAAAAACTTCTTTACAGTCCCAGAAGCGGATAAAGAAGGAGAGTGTTGACTTCCAAATAAGGAATATGAGAAAAAGCATATATTGCGAAAACAAACTTGCGAAAATAAACCCATCATTGACCCATTATTAATTTACCTGTAAAGTATTTCAACTGTCTGTAATGCTCGAGATTATTTCCAGCTATGTTTGCGAAGGAAAACACGGTAGCATTATGACGAGAAGGGTTACACCGATAAATAATCCTTTCGAAGAAAATCAGTTTTCTCAATGTGTTCAAAAATCCAGTTTTGGCTCTGAATCGTCCGATTGTCAAATCAAGTCCGTCTTTCAAGGTAGCTCCATTTAATTCTAATAAATAAAGAATACGAGAGTAGGTTTCCACGAAGAAACGCAACATTTTGTAAACATTCAAGTTAAAATGTTGCAAAAAGATTGTCGGTAAAAATTTCTTCCATGTAGAAACTAGATTTTTCTTTCGTCCTTTCCTAGTTTCTATATATATTAACGGTTTAACCGGTTTTTACTGACAATCTTTTTGCAACCGGCTTTAGTGCGTTCAATATTGAGAAGTGGGGATGTGACGCTGGGGTTTCCAAAGACGACCCTTGGGAAGGAGTTATTTTCCATTGTGCGTGTTTTTGCGACCATACCAGAGATTCAACACTGGGCGAAATAAGAGATTTCCAATAGTGGAAATATACGGAAAGTATCTTATTTCCATAAATCTCCAATCATTTGAAAGATGATGTATTTCCACAAATTGGAAATATAGTAAAATGACTTTGTCATATTTCCATTTTACCGACAAAGCCAAACCAGTTGCTTTTTAAAGGTCCATTTCGCTGCGCGCTGGCCCAATGACTTTGTCATATTTCCATTTTATGAAAAATACCATCTTTCCAATATTGAAAATATACTGACAATATCATATTTCCAATATTGGAAATATACTGGGCCCAAAAAATTAACGAGCCCAGGCTAAACCACCTTGCCTACCCGCGCAAAATTAAGGTATTTTAAAATCGGATTGTAAGTTTGTTTGGTGTCCTCATCAACAAAGCAGAAAGCAATCTTTTTGGTTTGCAACTTCAAAAGACAATTTCGAAGTAAGGTTTGTTGTTTTTCTTTTGTGTTGGCTTCTATCGTTTTGCTGTTACTTTTATAAATTTGGTATCATGTTCTTAGCCTGAATCTCCATGCTCCATTTCCACCCTTTCTCCAAATGTATGTTTGAAAACATACGTATTGAATAAGATATGTACTTTGAGGTGGGAGTCCTTCACCCGGTTGACAAATAGAAATAGAAATTCTTAACTATCCAGTAAACGAATAATTTCTTAATAATAAATCCTTTTGCACCAATTTGTGAAGGTCTTTATAATAAATATATAAGGCTATCTTGTTGTTCTTTTTTTGCTTTTATTGCCTTTCTACTGCTCTGAAAGTTGGCACGTCTACGTCCATTTGGCAAACAAGTTTTAAAGAGGACTTAAGTCGATTTGTGTCGAATAAATGCAAATACACCTTTCACATAAGTCAAATTTTGTCCAGGAAAAGGGTGCACTCCACACTGTTTAAATTTTTTTGGGAGGTAAACAAACCCAGTTTTGCCTGCGTTTCCTTAGGGAAAGTGAGTTTTTGTCTTATATCTTTTGATGCTCAGAATTGTTTGAAAATAAATTTGGAGGGTGATATATTGTAGAAATTGAGGAAAGTTCAGAAAACCACCTTTCTCTAAGAAAACGTAGGATTTTACCTCCCTTTTTTGACAAATATGGGAAAGGTGTATTGCAGGATAATGAAAAAGGGTTATGACATGATTGAGAAGTTGAACAAGAAAAAAAGGTATAAAATAAAGGTATTAATTTTTCTTAAGTTATTTATATTTTAATTAATTATAGTTTCGTCGATCCAGCCTGAAAATTACGGTTGTTTGTAAAATCAATGTTTTTTGACCACTATGATAAGAATTTAGACATTTTTATTTCTAGTTGGAGTTAAGCTAATTTTTGGACAGCTAATGGGGTATAGGGGAACTGAAGAGGGGCAGAAAGAATCTTCTCTGAAATCATTAGTTTTGTATTTTTGTAATTCTCTAATGTTCGCCAAGTGTTTGTCAACTGAGTGAAGGACTCTACCATCAATTTGGGTTACTTTTATAAGCGAGGGGTGACTTTCATTATCTCCAAATGTGACAAAATGACAGAACTTTTTGGTCCTCAATTTATAAAAGTTGGAAGTCATAACAAGATTTGTTTTCATTTAGCTTATAATTTACAAATCGACTAGAAAAGTCTGCTGTTTTGGAGCTGATGAAAGTTCCCCCTCGCTTATGAAAGTAAACTATTCCATCAATTTTTCCCCAATTTCCGTCATACTATTTTAACGGAAAAGATTTTTGACAATTTTATGTATATTCCGAAATTGCGACCAATTTTCAGTTCAATTCCGCTTTTTCGGACTAAAAGCCCAATTTTCCATCTCCGACCATGGACCTATATTCCACAATTCTGTCAATCTTTCGTCAAATTCTGCAATTCCGGATGAGAAAAGGATCGATTCCGCCCTTCCATGAAACCCCTTTTATTTCAGTTATTTATTTTTTTAACATCAAATGGGCGGTCATCAAAAAATTATTTTGTTCCTGTCGCATAGAGGGTAGACGGGCGAATGGTGAAAAGGCTAGGTTTTTTAAATTACAGAGAGGAGAGCCTGTTTAGCAAAAAAGCTATACGTTGCTAGAGAAAAATTGAGAAATTTTAATTTTCCCGGAATGTTTTCCACATTACTGCGTCGGATGTTTGTTTTTCGCTGTCCGCCTTGTGAGGTAGATCCAATCAGCATAGGTTTGTTATTTTTTCAATTTATTCAACATGTTGAGATGCGAAAAAAGACTAATTTTAAGAGGGTCATACTTCCAGCCCCACCCCATTTATTAGGCACGGGTTACAAGGGTTATGGGTTTAGACACTTTAGTTAATGTTTTTAAAACATGCAAATATATATAATATATAATACATTATTTTCTTCTTTTGGGGATACTCGAGGAAAAAGAACTTCAAGTGGTGCTTTTTATAACCAGTTTAGTTTCTGCTAATCAAGTTTATGTTAATGATATTATTATTTTCTGACATTACCTTAAATTTTACATAACTCAAATTAAGGAACAAAGTTTCTGTGATTTTTTCGTACTGAAATCTCTTGTTCGTTAGTCGGAATAGATATTTACCGGTATAACTATGGAGTAGATTTCAGTATTTACTTTATTGCATGAAAATTTCGCGGCTTTTTTACCGAAAATTGCATTTCGCGGCATTTTATTTTCGCAGTCTAAGAGAAAAAGTGTATTTTGCGACATTTTAATTTGGAAGAAAAAGAAAATTGTTTTTTATTCCAAAAAGACAGGATTTTTTGTGTATCTTTAGTTACGCAGTCGAAAAAATGATTTTACATAATTGAATGAAAAGAGGCCTTAAATGTTCGCTAGAAAAGCTTCTTTTGAAATTTTAATTTTTCTTTTTAGAACTCAGGGTCAAGACTCAAGACTTTCTTGAGGTGGTTGGGCGGGCTACTTTATTGTGGACCGAACATTGGATACTTGGATTACTTGGATTACTTGATCAACTCAAATTTATTTTACGATTACTCAACTTATTCGGATTATTAAGTTTGTTATCATTGAAAATGATTTATTGTTTTATTGTATTTAATATACAACATCAAAATTGTTATAATCGTATACTGTAATTCATTTTTATTGCTTTCTTGTTTTGCGAAAAACTAAACTATTTGCAAGTTAGCTGGGCCTTCACGCCGCTACGGCTTCTTGTTATCTTTTTTAGGATGGACTTTTAAAATTAGGTTTAAGATTTCCCAATTTCCCATCTACGGTATAGATGCTTTGGTGGCGTTATGGGTCAGTGACACAAGCCAGTTGTCGATTCTCACTGTAGCAATTTGTAAAAATTCTTATTTTGTCACAGTCTTATTTTTGCTCTGACAGTTATAGCGTAGACAATAACAGAGCAACATTTAACAACATTATCAATGTAAAACAATAATTAATGCATTTCTATTTGGTTTCAGTTGCAGGAGGCTTTTTCAACTCATTTTCCAAACTTTGGACACTCTTTAGTTAATGTCTTGTCAGAAAACTTGGGCTCACGTTCAAAAATCAAGGTTGATAACCACTGTACCACGACACATATAACGTATAACAAATACCCTCCTAGTCCTACACAAATTTTGTGCCATCCTTGTCAACACCACTAAGCTCTCAAGCGGTTTGTTCCTATAAAAATGTATATACCATATACTAATCATTTTACTATGTACTATTTGTATTCCATAAAAAATAACAAAAGTGAAAACAAATCATTGCTTGATTAATTTATCGATTGATTAATTTATCGATGGATTGAAATCAATTGATTGATTGTTTTGGTTTTGGTTGGTTAGTTAGTTGATTGGTTGTTTGGTGGGTTGGTTGGTTGTTTCTTGGTTTGGTTTAAATTCAGAGTTTTCCTAGACGAGTTGCCTTCACCACGGCTGAAGAGCCCCATCTGCCCTTGGTTTAAATTCAGAGTTTTCCTTCTCTTAGACGAGTTCCCTTCACCACGGCTAAAGAGCCCCATCTGCCCTTGGTTTGAATTCAGAGTTTTCCTTCTCCTAGACGAGTTGCTATCACCACGGCTGAAGAGCCCCATCTGCCCTTGATGTAAATTCGGAGTTTTCCTTCTCCTAGACGAGTTGCCTTCACCACGGCTACGGAGTCCCATCTACCCCTTGATTTGAGCTTGGCTTTTACTTTGATTTTTGAAAGTTCTGAAAAGATCAATAAATTTATGAATTTTAATATTGCTTTTAAAATGATACAAAGGCAACTCTGATTAGTAGCAACTAGACCTGAGAAAATATTATTCGTGTTTGAAATCAAAATCGTGTTGATTTTGGATAAATTGAAAACCTCAGTAAAAATCTTAATAATATTTCCTTAAAGGGAAGAAATTTTTGCAAAAAGAAATTTTCGGGGAAGATATTTTCGCGAGAAGGAATTTCTGCGAATTTGGGCCTGATTCACAAATTTTCTTGTGTAAAATTAAACTCAAACGAGCAATTCATGAAAAAAATTTACGCGAAAATTTATTGATTTAATTCAAATTTTAGTCAAAGAAAAAAAAATCCTAAAAATGATCTAAAGTCAACCATTAAAGTATACAAAAGGATCTAAAAGTGATTAGATATACATTTTGTAATCAATAACAACTACTGTTCACTTCTTTTTTGTTGCAAAACGCATGATTGATTTTTATTTAATTCTTCTGCGAAACACGCTCAATTCGCGAAAATATCTTCCGCGAAAATGTCTTGTCGCAGAAATTTCTTCCCCTAAGGTACTACAAGAATACTTACGTTTGGAAGACCAAAACCACCTTCGTTAGTTGGAGTTTTATTTGGACTGCCAAATCCTCCAACATTGCTTGATTTCTTGAATGTTTCTCTTGCATAATTCTATTGATTAAAGAAGAAAATTTTAGACATTAAGATCATTAAGATGAAGATTAAAGACACTGAAGAACCTATAGACACTCATCTTTAGTTAAGCAATATTTTCATGCAATATTTTCAGAAAATATCTTCCTCTAATATTTCTTGTCGCAGAAAGTTTTTCCCCTAAGGTACTACACGAATACTTACGTTTGGAAGACCAAAACCACCTTCATTGGTTGGAGTCTTATTTGGACTGCCAAATCCTCCAACATTGCTTGATTTCTTGAATGTTCTTTTGGCATAATTCTATTGATTAAAGAAGAACATTTTATCAAGCTTTCTTAGACACTAAAAAACGTTTGGCCAATAAACAAACAATGTTTACTGTATAAAAGACAATAATGATGTAACATATGACTCTATTCATCCGAAATTCATTTCTTGGTATAGAAAGATGCAAAGAAGAAATCTCTTCGAAATAAATTAACAAATTACCTTAGGTATGCCAAATCCTTTGCCATCTGAAAGAGAGCTTTTTTCGTCTCGAGTTTTGGTATTGTAGCCAAACTGAAATGAAAACATTTGGTTTTAGTTGCAGGAGGCTTTTCTGCCCATTTTCGCAACCTATAGACACTCGTCTTTAGCAACCTTGAACTGACTACTCAATTCCCTTCACATGAAATTGATTGAACCGGCCGAAGGTTCGTTCACTTGCCAAGTGAACCGCCCTAAGTGGGAATCAAACTTTGGCCTCCCGTACAGGAATCAAGATTGATAACCATTGTACCACGACGCGTGATAGAAATACCTCATTTTATCACAAGTATCCGAATACCGAATACCGAATATATAAGAATACTTTCTAGATGTTATAAAGAATCAAAGAAATTGAGAAAAAAAGTGACCTATAAAAGTAGGAAAATTTTAATAAGTAAATTTCCTTGGTTAGTTATTAGGTTTAAAGTCAGATGTCCTCAGTGAGGCTTCTATCCTGGCATCCGGCGAAATAACACAGAGATATAATTCAATCAAAAAAATCATAAGAACTACCTTTGGGACACCAAATCCTCCAGAGTTTTTTGGTTGTTTCACAGCGGTGCTTTGAGTGCTGGCAGTGGTAGATTTTGGTGGTGTTCCAGCACACTTGGTTGAGGCGGGTGCACGTTTCGTTTGTGTGCCGACATTTTGAGTCGACGAAGGTACGGGTTGTGTACCGACACATTGTGTAGACGATGGTACGGATTGTGTTCCGACGCATTGTGTAGATGAAGGAACGTATTGTGTTCCGACGCACTGTGTGGAAGAAGGTACGGATTGTGTACCGACGCATTGTGTAGACGATGGTATGGATTGTGTACCGACACACTGTGTAGACGAAGGAACTAATTGTGATCCGACGCATTGTGTAGACGAAAGTACGGATTGTGTACCGACGCATTCTATAGACGATGGTACGGATTGTGTACCGACACATTGTGTAGACGATGGAACGGATTGTGTACCGACACATTGTGTAGACAAAGGTACGGATTGTGTTCCGACGCATTGTGTAGACGAAAGTACGGATTGTGTTCCGACACACTGTGTAGATGAAAGTACGGATTGTGTACCGACGCATTCTATAGACGATGGTACGGATTGTGTACCGACACATTGTGTACCGACACATTGTGTAGACGATGGTACGGATTGTGTACCGACACATTGTGTAGACGAAGGTACGGATTGTGTACCGACACACTGTGTAGATGAAGGTACGGATTGTGTACCGACACATTGTGTAGACAAAGGTACGGATTGTGTTCCGACGCATTGTGTAGACAAAAGTACGGATTGTGTTCCGACACACTGTGTAGATGAAGGAACGTATTGTGTACCGACACACTGTGTAGACAAAGGTACGGATTGTGTACCGACACACTGTGTAGACAAAGGTACGGATTGTGTTCCGACACACTGTGTGGAAGAAGGTACGGACTGTGTACCGACGCATTGTGTAGACGAAGGTAGTACAGACTGTGTACCGACACACTGTGTAGATGAAGGTACGGATTGTGTACCGACACACTGTGCAGACAAGGGTACGGATTGTGTACCGACACACTGTGTAGACGAAGGTACGGATTGTGTACCGACACATTGTGTAGACAAGGGTACGGATTGTGTACCGACACATTGTGTAGACGAAGGTACGGATTGTGTACCGACACACTGTGTAGACGATGGTACGGATTGTGTACCGACACACTGTGTAGACAAGGGTACGGATTGTGTACCGACACATTGTGTAGACAAGGGTACGGATTGTGTACCGACGCATTGTGTAGACGATGGTACGGATTGTGTACCGACACACTGTGTAGACGAAGGTACGGATTGTGTTCCGACACACTGTGTAGACAAAGGTACGGTTTGAGTGTCAACACACTTACTTGGTTTTGGTACATAACTCAACAATGACGAGATCAAGTCTTCGTTATCCTTTCTTAATGTTGCAAGCTCAACTGTGTCTTGTTGCGTCTTCTTTTTTAAAATGGCATTTTCGAAGGACAGGCAAGATTGTCTTTCCTGAAAGGGATGAAAAAATTGAATGTTGATAAGCGGTGGTCGAGTTTGTAAATTCTTCTATACCTTTAAGAAGTTAATTACTGCTTTTTAGACGTTTGAATGATGTTTGTAATATAGTTGCTTCAAAGTTAATTTGCCAAGTCAGTGTGAAATTTGAAAGCCTGATGTACTCTAGTATATACTTTTGAAAATTAGTTATTAGAGATCCAATGACTACAGTACGAGAGTTTCTAACCTATTCTAAAATTCAAATCAAATTTAGAAAGGATAAGTACGCATCATATGGGCGTATACTTGCTATAACACATTGTAGAAATATGCAAAAATTGTATAACTACTCACGTCCATTGTCCTCCTGAGATCTTTGTTCAATCTCTCGATTAAACCATCTTTTTCCCGGATCTTTAATTGTAGGAATTTTACAGTATCCTGCAATTGAATAATTCCAACTTCTTCTGTCATGACTAATGACAAATATTTTTTATAACAAAATGATAAATGACTAATGACAAATATTGACTATTTAAGTAGTCCACTAAAAGCCATAGATTCTCGCAGAATGAAAAAGTTTTCGAACTTTCGGAATTTATGTTTGATTGTAAAATTGACGTCAAATATTTTTCGAATTTTTATTTGGCGTCACATGGTGACGCAGATTTAATTTTGAATCTCAAGCTCGCAATTGGTATTTATTGATGATGCCTCTAATTATAATTACTAGGTCATCGCAGTCAGGTCAAATTATTTAAAAAATAAGTTTTGATCAAAAGCAGAAAATAATCAATACCATGCAGTTGCATTTTGAAAAATATTTTCAGGTATCTTTCACAATACGCATTACTACTGATTTCAACTGGGAGTAGCTAGGACACACCAGTTACTTGACCATAGTGAAAAATCGATTTTGAAATCTGAAGATATAACCTTTTGTTTTCACCTTCTTGACAACTGATCATATCATGAGTCATTAAGAAATCAATGAAGAATGGACCTTAAAAAGACGTGATAAAAACGTTAATCACGTACTTTTTTACAAAAAATGGTTTTAATCTCGATGGGGAAAAGAGCTTTTTCCTTCGAATTTTTTCTAAAGTACTCACAAATAGTTGTGTTATTTAAATTTTAGCGGAAATTTTTTCTAGTTCAATGCGTGAAAAGTTATGACTGGTTTTATGTGAAATTTAAGAGTGAAAAACTGACGAAAAACCACTATTTTCAAGATTATGAGACATAGAAGCTGTTACAAAGATTTTCCGCAAATCTATTTTTAATTCCAAAGCAGACACGTCATCTGAGCCAAAAAAATTCAAAATGTTAAATTTTCACCGAGATTAAGGTCCTCGAAGTTGAAATACTTTTCTTCGCAAAAGTCTTCAATTTCTTTTTCATTAATTTGTTTCGTTGCAATTTTTATATTTTTAGATATAGAAATGATTGGTCTAAGCAAAAATATTGAATTTACACAAAGATTGAAAATTTGCCAGTTGTGCGGGTTTGGACTAATTTTTAAAGTTTGTTAAGTTCAAATAGCTAGATCTTTTTATCTCGGGTACAATAATGTACCATCAATAACGCACCAATTTGTTTATTCAGCAAGGGTTGAAATCGGCCAGTTGTGCGCGGTATGGTACCAGCGGATACAGAAGGTACTCAACACTGTTGATGGAGAGTGTTGACTTCCATATAAGGAATATGGGGGAAAAAACCGCTCTCCGTCAAAAGTTTTGGGAACTTTATGTATCCGCGTTTCTGCAGGTTTAAATTTAAAATGTCAGGAGCTTCAAAGAAAGAACCAGACCTTCTTCTCCCAAGAGTCACTCTACCGCTGTACCAACAAAATGGTATTATATAGGGTTGTCAATCAAACGGTTATAATATAAAAGGTTCCAAACTATTTTTTTCTCGTGACACTGTGGCACAAAGAAGTCAATTTGAGAAGTTTCATTTTTTTGATTAACACCTCATAGTCAAGTGATTGAGATTCAAAACATTGTAAAAAAATGACATTTTTGTAAAATGAAACGAGATTTGTCAATCATCGCATAATAATCTACTTATCATAAAATATACGCCTCTTCTAGATTTGATTATTTTGCAACATTTTTTACCTTATTATTCAACTACTCTATGGTCTCTAAAAAACGTACCCCTCCCCTTCGCTTATTAAGTTTTCGACATTTTTCCAACCCCACGGCTATTCCAGACGACCCCAAGTCTATTAGAGACCAGAGAGTAGGGTCTTTTAAAAACTTTAGCTCATCTGAAAACTTTAGTCACTTTTGTCAGACTAAGCTTTCGTCCGGAAAGGAATATACACTTTTCTTATATCTCTGGAGCTATTTATATCATTCTCTCTTTTGGAATTTTTCAATCTTTTTCTGGAAATTTTTAACCGTTTAACAGATTTTCATTTCTCAACACTTCAAGTGTCTCAGTTTCTATATACTTTAAATGATAATGACAAATTTTTTGTTTAGAGCTGTTTATAGATATGATTTCATGGTGAGTGTGGGATCATTACGGTACTATAGTCTGAATTGTAGACCTATACAAAACCTTTGGCCGTAAAAGAAGCACGTTTCGTTAGAGGATGAGAACAGCCTATTACGGTACGAAATATCTTCTACGGAAATATTGTAAAAAGCTACTTGTTTGTCACTACCTTAAGAGTAAAAGTTTTTGCGGGAATTTGATTTTTGATGATTTTGCGTATCTTGGGCTTTTTATTGTTATAGAATAACAATAGAACAATAGAATTCGTAAAAACCGCAAAAATTAGTTCCCGCAAAAATTTGTAGCCTTAAGGTAGGTCTTCTACAACTAATTTTTAACAATAGAACTAGTGATTATACCGTACGTAATCGTGCATGAATACATGATTGACGCATATCACGTCAACGATATATTTTCACCCGCCATAAAGCACCTTATCATTAGTTATCCTCAAAAACTATCATCCCTGTTTTCAATTTATTACAAACCCCTTATTTTATAGAATTCAGGTCAGGTCAAAATGAAGTGGGTAAAAAAAGCGTAAAGTAATGCTGCGCCGTACATATAATTTATTCTCTCAATTTGTTCGAAAGGATCTAAAAAAATTTAAGTTAGGTGTGATGCTTGGTTTCATTGGCTGGTTTATAGGCTAAACGGTACCTTAAACTAAGGAAGGGTAGAGGCTAACTGGCGATGTTAAACAGGCAGATAGATGCTTGAATGCTCTGGATTAATGAAAATATACAAATTGCCATAATGACTTCCATAATGAATTCAAGATATTCATTACTGTACGTATAATTGTTTATATAGAAACATTCTAAAAATTGTAGTGCTTTGCCATTGGTTTAAAAATTTTAACTTGCAAGCAACGCGCTAAAAACATTGTTTGAAAATTAAAGATAGTAAGTAAGTTTGCGACCGCAGTCAAGGGCGGCCCGAAGGCTCCCTTTTCGATAGCTATCTACCCGAAGGTAGGGGAGGGCTAGATTTCTCCACTTACCCTCACTCTAGTACCTTGATGCTGAGTGTCAAGCTGGACAGCAGCGAGTACCAGTTTTCAAGTCTTTGATCTGATCCGACTGGGGGTTAAACCCACAACCTTGCGAACGGGAGTCGAACACTCAAACCACTCGGTCACCGTCGCTTCGAGAAAAATAGAGGAAAATAGCATAGGTAGTCTGCATAAGGAACAGAGACTTTAGTTCGAACTAGAGAAATGTCCGGGATAAAGAGTAATCGAGAAAGAGAGAGTCTCTACGGCGCTAAACACTCAGTCGCATTTAAAGTGTTTCTCCGTAGAGAGAAAATCACGCAATGGATGGATATCATGAGTTGATATTTTATTTCTTAGTTAAATCTTCCAAATGACTAGTTGGTCATACATAACTATTCTAGCACTAAATTTATCAAAAAAATTTCATGTACATTATTCATTTATTCAATTTCGATTTTTTTCATTCAAATGAAATGCGATGAACACGACATCATATCATCATAATCAGGTTGCATTTCCTTTCCTTTCTCCTTGCTATAAAACATTAGACACGATACATTAATACCCTCGTTTTTAAATAATTAATCAAATCCCAACCCTTTATTGATCGGTAAGTCTAATTTTGACGGAAATAAAACATTGCAATGTAATCTCCATAACAGGATCCCCAGCAGAAACGAAATGTGTAAAATCAGCTTTCCTGGATTGGCTAAAACAAGCTTCTTTCAATGCAAATGACCAAAAAAAATTTCTATTGAGATACTAGTTTTTTTTTTTGATTCTCTATAGTTGATATGTACATTTTAAGTCTTGTGACCGGTTTCTTGCCAATAGTGTGCTTTTTGACCGGGACAGCCTGGATTCTGTAAAATTTCAACGGGGTGGACAGTTTTTACTTCAATTTCTCACTGGAGTGGAGATCACTCAGGTTCATTTGCCTTGGGTGAGTCATTTTTTCACTTAGGCTTGAGCTTAGGCTATCTTAGAGCATTTTTTTCACCGGGGCGGATCTGACCGGGTCGCTGATTCAGGGGTGTCTTCTTCATCCACCACTGCCATATAAACCAAAAGTGCATTTATGATGCTGGTATTTCAACGTGTGTTATTGACTCATCCTCAGAACATTTTTTGACACTGTGGTCGCACAAAAATTTATATATTTTTTGTGGTTATGTCTGTTCACAAGAAAAAAAAACTGATGCTATCACCTGACAATTTGTTTATGGCGCGAGTTTTATGAATACCTTTGAACTGGCCATGAACATTTGATGGACATTGAATGAACTAGTTATCCCAGAAGGCACATAATGTTACTGCAACATTGTTTCAACGTCCAAATAACGTTCTGACGATTTAAACAACGTTGTTTTGAGGTTCAAATAACATTCCATATCTACTGGGTTATGTAGAAGATGTTGACATATGTAGAAACGTCGTGGGTGACTTTATTGGTAAAATAGCCAATTTTTCTTAAAATTATTATTCCAAAAATAAGCCAACACTTTTATACAAGGGGCTGTTCCAAAATAAAAATCTTTCGCATAATTTACCCTGGATATTTTACATTTTTATTACGTCATTTCTAAATCCAATACCGTAAAACCTCTAATTTAGTGCGGCCTCTAATTAGTGCGGATGGTCTTTTTTTTGAGAAAATGAATAATTTTTTCTCCTCTATTTATTAGTGCGGGTGAGTTTTAAGGTATTTCCGATTCACCTCTAATTTAGTGCGGTAATGGTCAAAATTA
>JAUJPO010056970.1:0-14031 GCA_032270745.1 Tiaropsis multicirrata
TCATAGCTCTAAAACGACACTCTCGGAGATATCGTAAGCTTCTGTTAGGTAGTAACCCCTATCCATTTACACCACCATCATCATCACATTCTGTATGGTGAAAGTTTTCAGTCATTTTGAATTGACTGGTATTATATTGTATGATTTTGTCAATACACTCAATGTACTCTCAGAAAATGATCTGCACTTTGAGGTTAAACTTTTGAACTTTTCAAAAAAAAATCGAACAGTTGAAACTAACTTTTGACGTTAGTTTTGCAGTTCTGAACAAATTAATCCCAAGTGAGATCTCGCTTCGTTTTTTTATAACCCATACTTAATAGCAATACAGATGGTTCAAAGAAACAAAAATTCAACAAAGTCCGTGATTTTATCAAACCACAGTATTTTGGCTATAGCTCTAAACCATCTTCTTGCTAAGCGAAATAGTAAAAAAAAAGCTTTCTAACAGTACCAAAACTGTTGTAAGATTTTCATGTTTCTAGCCTGGACCTACATTTGAAGTTTCAATTTTCTGAATAAAGAAATTGTGGGATTTATTTTCAAAAACAATGCATAATTGTTGAATGTTGAAATATTAATTAAATTCTTATATTATTACTACTAGTATAAAGGTAAAAAAATATTTGTGCATTATTTACAAAAACTTATTAATCAACACTTATCCCGAGATATGCAAAATAATTCTTGGCGTTGTTTTCAAAGCACAATTTGCCATGATGATTAAATATTTGAGATTTTGAACCTATGCGTTTTCTTTCAGGTGAAGATTCATGTTTAGTAAAATATTGCCTTAAGTGGAGAAATTTTGGCGCGGATTTAATTTGGCGCAGCAAGGATTTTTTTTAATTTGGTGCGGATTTAATTTGACGCAGCAAGGACAGCAATAATTTTTCAAAAATGTCGTAGTCGTGCCAGCTGTAGACAAGACTGATAAGAAAAGGAAGAACGGCAATATTATAACCATTGGCTAGATATTTTGTATTTTTTTTATTTGTTAGTAAAAGTTTAGAAAAAAAATCAATATTCCTTTAAAATTTTTCGTAATAAGAAAAGAACTTGGTGCGGATTTAATTTGGCGCAGCCAGAAAAAAATAAAATATGGCGCGGATTTAATTTGGCGATTTTCGGCATTTTGCGCCAAATTTTCTCTGCGCCAAAATTTCTCCACTTAAAACTAACAAAATTATAAAAAGTGCATTTTTCCAAAGTTTTCAGATTTAGAAAATAATTAAAAAAAATATATAATTAAATAAAAAGAGAGATTCATTCCTGTAAAAACTTCTGTTGTTAATGATGCCAGACATTTTCCAACACTTCCCGTAACCAACCTTAAAACAAAAGAAATTATCAGCCAATTAATTCTGGATATTCTTCTAAGTAAAATCATTTCAACGTCTACGTTTGAACAACGTCAAAACGGTTTTATAAACGTCAAAACAACATTGAAAATACGTCATTTGACTGGCTGTTGGGTTAATCCTACCTCGTATAGTTTCAACAACCCTATAAGCCCTTCTCTCGCTTTTTAGAAATTTCACCAGAACGCTCATTATTATCTGCCATTTGCTACAGACTATGTGTCCCCCTGAAAAGCGTAATCTTCTATAAACTTTAAGGTATCGCATTGCATTTATCGTTAGAAAATTGTTTTCAAAACTCTTCGGGGAAAATAGGAATTTCAAATTTTGCCACTTTCTTGGACGAACAAGAAAATAAAATAAAAGGAATCTTGATGGAGAGAAAAAGCGTTATTACAACGCCCTTTCAACGCCCTTGGTCAAATAACGTTCTGGATGTTGAAAAAATGTTGGTTGAAACGTTAAAACAACGTTCTGTGCCTGTACTATGGGAACTTACTTCTGTCTTTGCATCGTTGATTCTCTTTCTCCAATATCGTCTTCTTGATTAACAAATCACTTTTTACGTTCGACATAATCACCTTCCGTTCACAAAGTGCCATGTAGTGTTCAAAGATATCACTCCTAACCCCACGATTGTGCACACAATCAATGACCTTTTGTAAGTTCACTTTGGAGGAGTCGATGGCAGTAAGCCAACCATCAATTTCGGTCACGTTGTTTGCGATTTGAGTGATGGCATCAGTTAAGGCTGATTCGTCGCATTTTGCTTCTAAAGATTAAAAATACAGAAAATACAAAAACCGGTAGCAAACGAGGCTCTGTAAAAAATTCAGCTCATTATTACAAATATTATCGATATTTCAAATGAATTCAACAACGCATGATGTAGGCCTACTTCAAAAAATAATATTTTATTTAAACAACTGGATTAGCGAGCTCTTAAATCGTATTGTATCGGTGTACAGTAGAACATCCCTACAATATCACAGATCGGATAGCAGACCCCATTCTCATCACTGGAATATTAGGTCCAAAAAACCATCCTCGGTGAAAACAGGTTAGAATTCTGCCTTCACTGGAAAAAGGATAAATAATGCCCCCATTGAAAAACATTTTATATCCTCACTGAATTGTTATCGAATACTAAAATGTATCAAATTCCGTCAATCTTTTTGATAAAAAACAATTTATTTTGATATTACTTTTAAGGCGTAAAAACTTTTGCGATCAGAAAAATATTATTTCCTTAAATTCGCAAAAGTTTATGGTCGTAAATTTCGCGCGAAACTATTTTCTATATTCTAAGTCTATTTTGATCACCATTGAAAAAAGAAAATTCCATCACGGGATCAGTGGAGACAGGGTTGTAAAAGAAAGATTTTGCCAAGATCAAAGAAATCATATTAACCATAAGACCTACCTTTACACATGAGAGCAATTTTTTGTTGATCCCATGTCTGAATGTAAGTCAAAGATGTATTTACTGCACTGGTATTCACTCCCGCATAACTCGCATCCGTTACTAATTGCGTCGTTGAATTGATTTCTGCCACATTGAGGCATTCGCATGTTTTGGGTCTGAGACAGAATCCTTCGCCATCGGGCGGCTGGGTGGTTTGGGGCGTCATCCAGCTCGTAACGATGGCGGTGTCTCCGTTCAAATAAACGATAACGAAGGTAACATAAGCAGCACCTGATTCCAGAGGTTGGATAGTTATATCTGAAAAAGTGAGTGAAAATTATTTCGGATTTATTAAATAAAACTTTATGATCATTCATTGCGCCGTGATACAAATAAATAGTAATCCTAACACGGTGTTGTTTTAACGTCAGAACGTTATTTTAAACATTGAAACAATTTATTGGAATAACCTTGTGTGTCTGCTAGGATGGCTGTAGAGAATAAATGAAACAATAGCAAAGACGGATACAGAAAGATACTCAGACATTTTAAACGGAGAGTGTTGATTTCCATATAAGGAATATGGACGAAAACACCATTCGCCGGCAAAAATTCTGAGTACCTTCTGTATCCGGCACTGAATAGACTAGGACGAGATTATTTAAGCTCTTTCTTAGAAAAATGATAAAAAGCATCCATTCATGAAGAAGGTCTTAAGGGGCGAAGATTTCATAACGGAACATTAACGGCGTATGAAAGCTCTCAGTTTCGCTCTAAAAAAGCCATTATCATCCAGTAGAGGTTTAAAGGTTGATAAGACGTTGAAACAACATAGAATAAAAACTTTTGTCTGTTGGGCACGAGCGGGAAAAAAAATCATTTTTACCTTGAATATCTCTCCTTTTTCGTGCGCCTGCGCAAGAAGTACCACAAGTAAAAGGTTTTCCAAAGGTATTTGGGTTGGACGATTCTCCACATTGCCAAATACCATCAGCGTTGCTCTTCAGTTGTTGATCAGTGTAGAGCGAAGGATTTTTCGAAGGTACACTCGTTGCATCGTAACGTGATAGTTTCTTGATAAAATATTTATATGTCACCCCGCTGTAAATAAAAAATGTCAAGTTTAAACTTTTGAAATATTGCTGGCCCAGAAAGATATTGTACAAGTAGTGGAAAAGGAAACGTGTTCGGTCATATCCAGGGGTATCCAGGGGTAATTTTAGTTATCCGAGGGCTCAACCGAGAGTAATACTCTTGTCCCCGGGTTGAAAATGTCAAAAAGTCTGGGTAATGAATTATGAGAAAAAACTTTATCGCTTTCATCTTATAAAGGAAATTACAGTTATTGTTACAAATTGTTATCCATGATATGTCCTACTCCACTGGAATCATATGACACTATCATTTGAAGCAAACCCGATGGGCCTGAAATATTTTAACTTCTATCCCCGTCGAGTTATTTGGCTATAAGTCGTCAGACCTTTATGTATTCCTATAAATCTTATTTCAACATTCTCAAAACACCAACGAATTATTTCTACCAAATAAGCACATAACTTTATTTCAAAATTCTGATGTTGAAACAACATTCCGTGCCTGCTTCGTGGTACATACAGTATGATATAGTATATCTTACGTAAGATTTGCAATGATAGAAGCATTGAATTTGGGAGGTTGTATTTCAAGCGAACATTGATGGTCACTTTCGCGTTTTGGTGGATCAACAGTTATCAAGACGTCATTCAAATCTAGAAAAAAAGTAGATCGGTTATTATTCATTTTTTTAACAAAAATATGTATCTGAAATTCGCTAGAACGGATCTAGAATGAAAAATTGTGACAATCTTTGTTGACCGCTACTTAACCTCCCTAGTGAACCCTTGTCTCTACTCATCGATAGTACTACACCACTTTCTTTTATAAAATGACATCATAATGATAGGCCATCATTCTTTTATTTTAATTGGTTCAGAGAGGGACGTTCTTAAAAGACTTCCGAAAAAACTTTGCATTTTTGACGTAATCTTTTCAAAGTATTTCTTTTTCAACACAAAAAAACAACATGTATAGATGGTAAAAATGTATTTTCTTGGGAGCAAGAATAAACTGACAAAGCAGTTTTATACCACTGAATCAGCGACAGAAAAGTCAAAAATAAGGATCCCGGTCGAAATATCACTTCGCAATCTAAATGTTGTTTAGATTTTGAATACTCCTGTATACATTTTCTATCATTGTTCAATTTAATCAAAACAAGTGAAATTTTAGATGCGTGGTTTCACTTGCCTTTCCTATCTAAGGGAGAAAATTAAGCCCCAGCCCACAGGGGGTACTGGGGCAGGGCTCCAATACTTTATCCAGTCAATCAACTTTAGTCCACGTATTCTCAAGAATATTGTAGAAATCGATGAAGATAGAAAGAACCTAGAGCTTAATAACCATTGGAAAATTTAAAAAAAAGTTGTGGCCGGTGGGTGCGGTGGTCGAAGTGGTAGGGCTTGCAAATCGGAAGGTTGTGGGTTCAAGCCCCACACAAACCGATCACCGTATCAAGGTCACCTCTCGCGTTGCTAATTACCCCCAGGAGACGGTCGGCGTCACAAAGTAACCATGGAAATGAACTCAGACCCTAAACATAAAATTTCTTAAGAAAGAAAAAAACAAAAAATACCTTTCTTTGCGCCGACGTTTTGTGAAGCTGTCGAGGGTTCAACACAAGAATCAAACTTAGCCACCACATACGTTACGTTTATCAAGGGATCTAAATGACTTGGTCTGGTCACCAAACCAACACCAAAGATGGCAGCCTGTTTCCAAATCAATTGCTGTGCACTGCTGTTAGAAAGATCACCGTCTACAAACCTGCAACAATGAAAGTTTAAATTATAAAATATTGAACTTTTGTTTTATCTTTTTTCACCGGTCGGTTAACTCAGTCGGTAGAGCGCTCGCCTCACAATCGAAAGTTATAGATTTAATCCACACCATTCAACGAGTAAAAACAGGTAAAAGAGGAATAGACTCTTATCCACTGTATGGCCGCTACAGACACCAGACTTCCCCAAATTATTTACTTTGTTTGTTCGATTACAAGATTTCAAAATTAACCAACCTCGTTCCCAAACCCGTATAGTGGGCCAATTTTTACATTTCGGTAAAAAGAAATAATTTTCAAATTACTCAGAGAAATCCTGGGAATGAAATTAACCATTTTATTTACTTATTCTGTAAAGATAGTCTAGAAATGGTTCGATAAAAAATTTATTATTAAACATATTTAGCAAAAATCTCACTTTTTCATCTCAAAAATTATTTTCTACAAAACAAGAAAATAAATTCCAACTCATATAGAATGAATATGTCAAAAGCCGATACAGAGTTCAGACAAGAATTTAAAATTTTCCATGAATTTTTCGAGCAAATATTTCGAGCAAATATTTCGGATAAGTACTAAGTAAGTACTTTTCCACATTGAAAGGTTGTCCCCATTATTGGCCATTTGAAAGCAATCGTATGAAAAATTGTACCTACTCAAGGGAAAGAGCGAAATCTGTCCCAAACATGAAACCAAACTGTGTTATGATTGCCAATTTTTCTTTCAGTTCTCGCCGGCAATTTCAAAAAAAGTTTCGTTACGATTTTTTAAAACCTCTAAGCTTTCAGGTTTTCCAGGTTTTCTATGGTCTGTCTGCACCCTACAATATTTCGATTTATTTAGGGCCAAATCAGAAAAAATCTGCAGGGACACACAAGACCCCATACTTACCAGTAATCTAGAGCATCTTCACAGTGGACAGCTTGAGTAGAGGTCATCACGTAGGCTAAATAGCATTGGGATACGTTCAACGGTCCAGTTGCGTTATTAACAAGAAATTCTTCAGCCATAGCTTGGGAGGTATTCTCGAAGTTCTCACTCCATGTTAAGTCAGATGCATCATATTGCAAGCGACGGGTGTTAATAGCTCGCAAACAGAGTTCTAAATGGGATAAAAGATGACAAAAACAACAAAGATAATATAAAAGAACTTACCCCCTCCCCATCAGTTAAGAAACCCATCATAATCAGTCAACTAACCCACTTCCAACGGTTAAATAACCCGCACCCATCAGTCAAATGACTCATCCCCCCATCAGTTAAAGAACCCACCACCATCAGTCAAAAACTCATCCCCTCATCAGTTAAAGAACCCAACATCATCCGTTAGAGAATCCACCACCATCAGTTAAAATACCCGCCGCCATCAGTTGAAGAACCCGCCCCCATAAGTTAAAGAACCCACCACCATCAGTCAAAGAACCCGCCTCCATCAGTTAGAGAACCCGTTTCCATTAGTTAAAGAATCCGCCACAATCAGTTAAAGAAACCGCCACCATCAGTTAAAGAACTCACCGGCATCAGTTAAAGAACCCGTCCATAAGATTTTACTCACCATGATGTTTTATATCCTCAACATACGCATCTTCAACGATAATGTTGACGTCAGCAAAAGTTTGACGCGGTGGTGACAAACAATCGGTAGCGTTTACTTTCAAGCGAAGAAGTTGAGAGCCAAAATCCAAAAGTTTGGCTAGTATGATTTGTCCAGTGTTTGTGTCCAAAGTGAAATAATCTAAAAAAACAGAAGATGATTAGAGATTAAAGGATTGGGGAACAGTGACAGGGCGCTGGTTTTCAAATAGGAAGTTTGTGGGTTCGCGCTCCACCCAAATCAACCAGCGTAGCGAGGTCACCTCTCGCGTCACTAATTATCCCCATGTGAAGGTCCGGGTCACACAATAACAAATCTTTGAGAATGGAACTGTATTCGAACCCTAAACATAGAATTATTTAAAGACAATAGTGATAGAATGAAGGGTAACAGGCTATGTAAAACATATTCTTATTCATCAACTATTCCAACTGAATTTTTTACTAATCTTTTTCAAAAGAAGCGAGATTTAAATTGGAATTTAGAAGCGCATCTTCTTTACGAACGCAAGGTAAGAAGTCACAATATGCATTATTTTTTCTACTGAAAAATAGCCCCAAAAAAGTTGATGTTAGCCTAGTTTTACCACTGATAATAACTCTAAACCAATGGCAAAATCCCGTAGTTTTGAAATGTTTTCATATAGAAGATTCCGAAATGGATGCAATGACTCAAAATTAAAAAACTTTGAGTACACAAATATGAAAGAAGCATTCAGAGCAAAATAGTATGAAAAGTCTTAAAACCAGTCTTAATAAAGGCAGTCCAATTTCAAAAATATGCCGGGGTTGCAAAACGTTTGCAGTTTTTAAAACCAATCGACAAAATACAATAAGTAGTAGTTATCGCACAGTTGCGAGTACAATATGAGAAATATTTTACGAGAGGTGAGGAAAATATTACGGAAAAATCCGGAACGCCCATAACGTGCGTTACGTCAATTGATTGATTATAGTTAGTAATATAATGTTCAACAGTTCAATTAAGTGCCAATCAGTACTAATGACTTATAAAAAAACAGAAACCTTAACCAACAAACCTTCAAAACCAGTGGTGCTGTTCCAACCATAAGTTACACAATCTTCCGCATCGTTATCTGACGTTTGTATTTGTCCCAAAGGGAGTCCAATCGGGTAATCATCAACCACAGTGAAGGTGTAAGAGGGTATTGGAAAAACGGGATCATGTTCGTTGATATTGCAAACATTGATTATGAGTTGTTTTTTATCCTCGTATGGTTCATCTCTGGTAGGTGAATCCATAGCAACAATATTGACAATGTGTTGTGTTCGTGTTTCGTAGTCAAGAGCTTTGACGATTGTCAGTGTTCCGTTATCTTGGTCAAGGTGGAAATTTCCGTTTTCGTTTCCGGATTCGATTAAATAACGGACACGGCCGCTTGGACCACCGTCCGCGTCTGTTGCGTTGAATTGGAACTGTTCGTGTAAAGATGATATGTTGCATTGATAGAATTGTAAAAGCCATACAAGCAGCAATTTGATTATAATCAAACAAAATTCTTGATATCCATTACGTAATCTTTTATACTGAAACAGCCTAAAAAGCCTGACGTTTGACACCAGTTTTATTGTTTAAAAATTCAAAAGTAGTGTCAAACGGCTGGATTTTTCGAATGTTTTCGTAGAAAGGATTACGTCATTACTGTCACGAGGAGAGACTCAACTTGATGTTTTAAGTATAAATTGAATCATCTTTTCGAAAAAACAAGTACGCTAGTATCAGGTAATCATATTTGAAAAGCCTCCTCTAAATATTTACGCGACTGCGTATGAATAGGAGTTTTTCGTGTGAACGTACAAATTAGTTGTTTAAAGATGCGTGAATATGTTTATTTTTCTTGATTATTTCAATTTATATGAATTTTCCCCGATTTCCCGAGATACACTTACTTGTACAAAACAAATTGCGTGAGTGCATAAATTTAGTTTAGTTTGATTTTATTGGACCAAGGGATCATTTTAAAGACTTCTACTCATCGTAGTTGCTAGACGATATTGCTAGAATATTTGTAATCTCTTACTCACAAATTATTAATTTTTGAAAGATCGTCAAACTGTCATCAAACCTAAAAATTAGTTTGACGTGGTAGTTTTGTTTAATGAAAATTAAGCTCGCCGTCAAACCTCGTCCAAGAAGTTTTTTCTTATTTTTTTCTTTTTTTTGGAAAAGATTGAATTTGATGGTCAAATCAAATGTATCAAACTGACCATCTCGCATTACTCGCTGAGTAATTTGACCCGTTTGCATCCGCCTTAAGATGGGTAGATACTTACTGTAGCATTAGTAAAAGGAACTGAAAGATCTTCACAGATTGTCATATTGATGGTGCTATTTGATGATAAAATAGTTGGGAATTCATTGACACTTAGTACTCGCAGAGGAATTTTGAAAGTTTTGTATGTGCATGTTCCATCTGTAATGTTGAAAGCAAGAAGGAAAACTTCTTCATCTGTGTCCAATGAATCGATATTGAAAACACCTGTTTGTAAAACAATAAACAAACATAGTATAAATGACAATGCTTCCAGTAAAAAAAATCATAAACATTGTTTAAGCGTTTTTTCAACATTAAAAAATTGTAAAGACGTCGAAACAACGCTGAAAAAACATCTGTTTGTTGGGTGTGGAAAATCATCATAATTCATATTTAGTTTTACAGGTTTTCTTGGGACATTTTCAAAAAATAGTCCAATTTCCTGATGTTCCCTGACTACTGAAAACCCTGATAACCCCCTAATCTTTTAAAAGCCGATATCGTATATAACCGTGTCAAAGCGCACACACCAACCCCATTATGAATTTGGAAATCTCCATATTTGACCTAAATCAATAGAAATGACACTTTTGATATTTTGGTCAAATTTCGAAGAAGTGTCATTTGCGACTGTTGCAGTCTCCTTTTCGGTGAGAGATTTTGGTTAATTTGAGTAATTTGTTTAAAAAGTGATAACATACCCGTAATATTGTCTAACCCATAGTTCACAGTGATGGCTGAATGATTGGTTAGTTGCGTAGCTTCGATGACGGAAAGATCTGCTCTACTTGTATCCGGATCGACCAAAGTGTAATTCAAGACGAAAGTTTCGTTTTCGAAAATGGTGATCATTTCTGAAGTGATATTTGGGACGAATTTCGGACAAGTGTCATCGAGGTTTAGAACATTGATTGTTACAAAGATCTCAGCCTGGAATGGTTCACTTTCAGTTGGCGAATCCATGGCAACAATATTGAGAAGAAATTGTTGTTGTGTTTCGTAGTCAAGAGGTTTGACGATGGTCATTGTTCCGTTGTCTTGGTCAAGATGGAAATGTCCGCTCTCGTTCCCCGATTTAAAGAAATATCGGACACGGCCGTCGGTGGATGTGTTATCTGCATCGGTTGCAGTAAATTGAAGCTATTAAAATAAAAGTAATGTAGAATTTAGTGTTTGTGCACCCAGTGATATTTTATATACTTCTATCTTCAAAAATCAATTAAAGAGAATTTACATATTCCACCTGAGATGAGCTGGAGTTTTTATAATTATAAAATTTGATAATTATAATCATTTTGAGTACCTTTAATGTTGCGTTCTTTAGAAAATTAACGACCTTCTTTGTACATTTATTCAAAAAGACTGACGAAACAAAAAAGTCCCTATTGTCTACATACCGAGTCTTGGGACATCAAGACGAGCCTTAAACTACAGACAAGCTATACTTCACCCAGCAGACACAGAACATTGTTCTAACATTGCTTCAACCGTCAAATAGCGTTCAGACTTTGAAACAATGTTGTTTAGAAGTTAAAATAAAGTTCCATGTCCTAATAAAGGAAATAAAATATCTACCGAGCTGTTTGAGAAAGGAACTTGAGTATCTTCCGAAATAAATAATGTCGTATTTCCGCTCGTAAAAACAGGCGGGAACTCATTCAAACTGATGACGTGAAGAATAAGTTGATGTTGCGCTGGATTTGTACATGTTGGATCAGTAAGGTTGAATGCAAGCAAGAAAGTGGCTTCCTTTATGTCCAATGCATTTATGTGAAATTCACCTATTCAGAAAGAAAAAAAGAAAAAATCTTTGATTTACACTTAGGTCGCTGTCCTGGTTTCTACACAGAGCAATTTTTACTTTTTAGTTATGGACGGAAGCGACCATTCTTTCAAACAGACCAAAATATGCCTTAGACCATCATTCCAATGAAGTGATTTCGGCAAATGTACCGTAACAAGGATTACTTTATTGAAAAATCTGTTAAATACAATTTTGAAAGGGTGTCTTTTATACTTAAATGAACATTGTAGGTTGACCCGAAGGCACTCATAATATGGTTTGACCTATGGTATGTACGACCCTTAAAGTGTAGGTTTTTCGAGGTTCTGACAAAAGCCAGGTGCACCATAAGGGTGGGAAATATGAGAGACTTAAATAATTCTTTATTAAAACTAGGGAAAGTGGTTGAAAATGCACTGCAAGAGTTGAGTTTTCGACAAATTTTGCCCTACACTGTATATGGTTCCGAATTTGAAAGTCCAAATTTTGGCCGCAGACACCGTCGTTTTGAAATCAAGTCATCCTCCCTCCCCTCGGGTAAGTTGATTATATATCAATAGCCTGAACTATGTTAAAATTTGTAACATGTTTTATTTCATTATCCACTTTTGGAGATTCGATGCAATCATCAAAATTGAGAGGTGTGTGTTTCGTATTGATTATTTTGATTAAAAAGTGATAACATACCCGTAATATTGTCTAACCCATAGTTCACAGTGATGGCTGAATGATTGGTTAGTTGGGTAGCTTCGATGACGGAAAGATCTGCTCGATTTGTATCTGGATCGACCAAAGTGTAATTCAAGACGAAAGTTTCATTTTCGAAAATGGTGATCATTTCGGAAGTAATATTTGGGACGAATTTCGGACAAGTGTCATCGAGGTTTAGAACATTGATTGTTACAAGAATCTCAGCCTGGAATGGTTCACCTTCAGTTGGTGAATCCATGGCAACAATATTGAGAAGAAATTGTGTTTGTGTTTCGTAGTCTAGAGGTTTGACGATGGTCAGTGTTCCGTTGTCTTGGTCAAGATGGAAATGTCCGCTCTCGTTCCCCGATTTAAAGAAATATCGGACACGGCCGTCGGTGGATGTGTTATCTGCATCGGTTGCAGTAAATTGAAGCTATTAAAAGACAATTATAATATAGGATTTATTGTTTATATACCAAGTCATCTTTTATATCTATTATTTTGAAAATCGATGAAAAAGAATTTTTGCATTTGCACCCGGGGTGAGCTAGAGTTTTTATAAGGTCACTTCAAGATTGCTTTATAATATTTTGAGTACAATTCATGTTGCGTCCTTTAGAAAATTAACAATTTTTTTTTTTTATCTGTTCAAAAAGCATGACAAAACAAAGAGCTTGTAAAAACTCTAGATTGACTTCACAGTGTACATATCGAGTCTTGGGACATCAAGACGAGCTTTAAACTCTAGAAAAGTCCACCCAGCAGGCACAGAACATTGTTTCATCCGTCAAATAGCGTTCAGACGTTGAAACAACGTCATATGTCTACTTTGCAGACAATTCCCTAATGCACTATCATTTTTTAAGATAGAGCACAAAATAATAATGAAAATAAAATATCTACCGAGCTGTTGGTGAAAGGAACTTGAGTATCTTCAGAAATAAATAATGTCGTATTTCCGGTCGTAAAAACAGGCGGGAATTCATTCAAGCTGATGACGCGAAGAATAACTTGATGGTGGGTTAGATTTGTACATGTTGTATCATTAAGGTTAAATGCAAGCAAGAAAATTGCTTCTTTTGTGTCCAATGCATTAATGTGGAAGTTACCTATTCGGGAAGAAAAATGATACAAAAATTTGATTTACACCATTTAAAGTCGTTGTAAACTGGATCAAATATCATCATTTAGCAAATCATAATGATGAAGTTAATTACGAGCAGAAAACAATGTAGTTCTTTAATCCTTTGTGTGCCGGAGCCAACCCCAACAGGCACAAAACATTGTTTCAACATTGTTTCAACGTTCAAATAACGTCATGACGTTGAAATAAACGTTATTTGGACGTTAACATATAATTCATCTGCCAAATTGAGACCATGTCGTTCTTTATAGTACAAAAGTCTCTAAAAATTGCTTGAGTAAAAGAGACTAACTTTTGTCTCGATGCGTCGTTCTCCAAACTCGTTTAAGAGACTTTACTACGGAAAACTTCAATTGGCTTCCCCTCTTAAAACAACGTTCCGTTCTTACTGGTTGAGTTCAATTTCTCAAAGAAAAAAAGACAATCTTTGAGACGACTCAATTCTTTACACTGGTCAAATGTAAAAATATTTTCCGCGCTGGGTCAAACCTTTTTATCAATGTTCAATATATGAAAAACCAGAGATTTGGAAAAACAGTCAATCATTCAATATTCAAATATATCAAATTTCAGCCAAATATCATCAAACTTTGGGCTTTCTACTCTAAATGATTTTTCTTAACAGCACAGCATGTGCTGTTAAATTGTAAGAATTACAATAAGACTAAAGTTCTTATGAAAAAATACTTTTTTAAATTGAAGAGCTTCCTCAATGCAAACAATGTTTTTTATGATAAACAAGAAGCCTAGCGGCATAAAGGCCCAGCAGAATTGAAATGAGAAAGCTGAGGAGAGTTGAAGATAGGATAGATAGAAAGATAGAAAGCAAGACTGAAAGCATAAAATAATGCACTATCAGGACATACAAAGCAATGTCATGAAAAATGACTTTATACACAAC
>JAUJPO010056981.1:0-14028 GCA_032270745.1 Tiaropsis multicirrata
GATAATCTTTTGTCAAATTTCAGTTGTCACTATGTTCTGTGATTTAATATAGGCGGCCATCGAAAATACGGCAAAAAGATTCCCGAGATTTTACCGCATCACCGAAGCGGGTTTTTCTGGGTTTTTAGGTTTGAAAGTAATGCTGGCGGGCGACGCGAACAGAACATATTTTCGATGGCCGCCTAAAGGCTAATTATTAGAAAGTTAATTATCTCATTAATGACCTGGTCGAAGATAATTATTTCTTAATGACTGGATAGTTTATTAGGTAAACAACTTTTTAAATTGGGTTTAAAAATTTCCAACCAGGTTATTAATGAGGTAATTAAACTTTCTAATAATTAGCCTTTATGACGTGTTTTTGGATGGATTTTCTAAGTGAGAGGATAATACATAATGTACTTTCCTTCATCCCCACAAATTGTCTTCCTTGAAAATGAATGGTTTGGTTTGGTTTATATTTTCAGGTTAGAAAAACAAGTAAAAAGCACAAGAAATTAGATGGCAAAATGTAAATCAATTCTGATCAATTATCTCTGAGACAAATTGATGGCTAATGGCTCGTTCTAAACTGGTTGTCTCATTTTTATTTCTATCGGTGTGTATCTGGTTAGGATATTATTATATTTATTCAAACAAAAGATTTGGGAATTTGTTACCATCTACATCAACCATTACTTATTCAAGTAAAATCTATCAAGACTTGAACTTTGATATTCTTAAAAATGATGTTTTTTCTTTTGTTCATATCCAAAAAACTGGTGGTACCACTATGGAAAAACACCTTGTCATAAATCTAAAAAAAGGTAATTGTGTATGTGAAAAATCTAAAAAACCTTCATGTATGTGTTACCGCAGTAAAGAACATGAAGAAATATGGCTTGTTTGTCGGTATATTCAACCAAAATGGCCTTGTGGCTTGCACCCAGATTATGCTTCTCTTGCAACTTGCACTCCAGATTTTATAAATAAAAAGCATGGTCAAAAAAACTATCGATTCTTTTATGGTACATTATTGAGAGACCCTGTTGACAGATATTTGAGTGAGTTTCGACATCGTCAGCGAGGAGCAAGCTGGGAAGGGTCAGCTGTTAATTGCAAAGGTAAAAGCTTTGAGGATCAAAATCCAAGGTGCTACGATGGTGTAATATGGATTGACTTGACATTAGAAAAGTTTTTATCATGCCCTTATAACCTTGCAGCTAACAGACAAACTTGGATGTTGTCAAATATTTCTGCAATATCTTGTAACATGAATTCTTTAATGACAAAATCAAAATATCAACAAAGTTTGTTGTTGAAGGCGAAACAAACAATCAGCGAAATAGCCTATTTTGGGTTACTTGAGTATCCACGCGAATCCCAATTTGTTTTTGAGAAAACTTTCGGTATGGAATTTAATGAACCTTTCCAATTATGGGATACAGGTTTTGCAAAGGTTTACATGAATGGTGTTAGCGAAGATTTATTACAAAAAGTAAAACAGAAAAACTTCTTGGATGTCAAATTGTACAAGTTTGCAAAATTGGTCTTTTTTGAAAGATATCAATACTTTGTGTCACTATATGGTCATCCGAAATTCAGAGCTCCTTCAAACGAGAGTCGATTTATATTGAAAGATAAAAAGAAACGTAGGCTGAAAGAAAACTTACCAAAGTCGAAAGCTAAGCAAGAGCTTTTAAAACAAAAGATAAAGGCGGAGAGGGCCAGACAAGCAGAAGAAAATGACAATTAGAATTTGAATGCTATAATGTGAGCGGGGTTATAGTGGTAATATTATTATGGAATGGTTTATTTTATGAAAACATATATGACGTTTTAAGCTTTTTGCTTTTTATTCTTGCCCTTTTATAAGTACTAGTAAAATCAAATGAATGTTACTTTATCAAACTCATTTCCGTTAAACTCCAAACTCCATTTCCTTTGTACACTACATACAAATAGCTTTCTACATTGGAGTTGACTTAACATTATTTTAGTGGTATTTTAAGGAGTTGTTTCCGGTTCGATTTTATGCTCAAACGATTGCTTATTTTTAGGATCGTATATTATATATTTTTATTTTTTAAGGTTTTTTAAAGATAGATTGTATTTAAAAACTCCTATCAGTGCTCCTGATATCTATATTTTACGTTTAATATTTATATTTTTCTAGGCTGTGAAATAAGATGTATTTATCCATAAACTTGTGTTGAAATTTGTGACAACTGATTTAACTAAATCTGCATAGTATATGGTAACTTTTTTTGAAGACAACTTCATCCTTGCTTGTATTTGCTTTGGTAGTTGGTTAAACTTATTTTTTATATTTCTTTAGTTCTGTAATAACGTATCATGTTCCAACACAATATATATTTTTTAGATAACTGAATATTTTTTTATATTTTGTTTATTTTTATTATAAAAGTATAACTCTAAGCTAACTTTTCGCCAAAATAAATTTTCATGTTATTCTACTTGTAGTTTTGTAATGAAGTATCCCTTTGCATATGGTGATTATTACAATTAATACATTGTACCACTTTTGATATTTAAAACCAAAGCCTGAGAGGGTAGTTTAAACTTTATAAACAGCTAAATTCATTTTGTTCCCTTTACCATTTCTAATTTTTTAATGGAATTGGCTTGAAATATAGTATTTTTGGTATGATAACAATGTTTTAACTTTTTTTGTATCTTGTTGTGTATTTAAAAGCTGATACCAAAAAAATTAGTATCCATCAAAAATGCAACGCACCCGTCCAGTTAATAGACAATCTTCTGGTAGAAAGCAACAGCCACCAAAATTCATATCAAAGAATGTTCTGGACGTTCGAGTTATACCAGGAGATCCACAAAAGGCTTGGGTGGAATGTTACGATTATAGTTATGATGAAGAAGCTCAAGAGGGGATTGCAGAGGTAGAATAAACCCCATGTTGTCTATAATCTGTAATGTGTTATTTTCCGTTTTTCGTCTACTCACAAGCTCGCTAACATCTGAAATTTAAAGTTTATAACTTTTCTATACTTACATGTCTTTTAGAAGCGACTCTCTTTTTTTTGGGTCATAGTGCTAGAGTTTCAACATTTCAGCCTAATAATCGTTATTATGGGTATGGTTGTTGTTAGACAAAGTTGCTTAGTTTTCTGGCAACTTTAAAGGTCGAAGGCTGATATTCATTGAATGTCATCATGGATTATGAAAACCCTTTTGTTTTTTCAGCCAAACGTAATTTACAGACTGATTTTCGGACTTTAAAAATTAGAGATTGAGAGATAAAAGGAAATTTAAAAATTGGAACAATTTTTTCCCTCCTTTATTTAGGTTCATGCTTACGAGATTCATAAGAGATACGAGGGAATGAAATTGGAGAGAGACAAAAAGTTGAAAGATTTTCAATGGGATGTCAATCAAAGAGTTCGTTATTTGGAGAAGATGAAGAGAAAACAATTAAAAATGAACTCAATGAAAAAGGTATACCAATGTTCAATTCAGGCTGAAGGATTTCTAAAGGAACTTTATAGAAATAATCAGGTGAAATAGGAAACTTTTCCCACGTCTTCCTTTGGTGGTGGTCCTGTGGTTCTAAAAGCCAACCATTTTGTTTTGAAATTCTAATGCAGTTTGAGATTTTGAAGTCTATCACAATACACGTTTTTGAGAGTAACTTAAAAACTTGAGTATATCGACATTGAAGAACGAAAAAAAAGTCAGAGATGTGGAGGAAGCTAAATGGGATAATTATTTTTTTCATCTTCACTTTTTGACCCTTTTACATATTTAAAAGTAATTGTTTTTTGATTGCTTATCTCTAATAAGGCGAGACAAATTTAATTTGTTGTTCTACCTACCAGGCCCGACCGACCCTGTTTTTTCTAAAAACGAAAAAATAAAAATATCAAATTTTCCCTGTTACTATAAAAAATAGGGTTTGTAAAAAGTAAAGAGTTTGAAAATTTATTCCATATTAAAACCAAAACTTTATTATATATAGTATTTGCAATTTATATCTCATTTATCAAAGAGGAAGAAAGTTATCATTCCGACCTAAATTAATGTTGGGAATGATTTGAAATGTCTTTAAACCCTACCCTGAAATATGAATATGAATAAAAACCGACCGACCGACCGACCGACCGACACATATAAAACTGACGAACTGCCTCTAGAATAACAAATTAAATTTCTAATAAGTCTCTAATAACATGAAATACTATGAAATATGTGGAGACAAATTTTATTTGTTTTTTCATTATCACCACTATAAGGAGGAAGAAGAGCAGAACGTGATCTTGCAAAGGACGCTGGGATTGAAGGTTCCATACCGTGGTACAGTGGAAGATTTGAAAGCATTAAACAAAGAATTATTGAAATCGTGTATCGTTCCTTCTGAAGCAAACAAACAACTCATTAAGATTGAGATAGAAAAATCCAACCGTTTACTTACCAACCTCTGCACGCAGGTAAGAATATAATACATCTCTTGTGCTTTAAATGTCCAAGATAATGTAGGGTGCGTTTTTATGAAAATTTGCGAAAAATATGGAATTTCTTTCTCGATTTTTTTCAGAAAACTTTGGAATTTGAATCACTTTTTTTCACGTCTTTTGGCAAAAATTCTCCAAAATTTCTCCCACGTAGGGTTCATTGTTGGACCATAAGGCCAGTTTTGTGTAAATATCTTGGAGAATGATGTGTTTTCCTTAAGAGTGTACTGTGGCTTTCACTATATAAAAAAATCTTATGTGGTGCATACTAAATAAGTTTTCTGCTTTTCGTGTTGTATTATTTATATTAATTGTTTATCGTTCTATATTATTGTATAGGCATCGAAGGATTCAACGGGTGCCCGCAAATCTATGTTAGCCAAAAGGATTGCTGTGGTAAGATTGTTTCTATCAAAGATCCTTCGCGTAGATTCTTCACTTTTAGAATTTAGAATTTAGTGGTCGGTTAGCTCAGTCAGTAGAGCGCTCATCTCACAATCGAAAGGTTGTTTATTCCATCCCGGTCATTGTCCACTCGACGGTCATCGTCCACTCAACGGTCATCGTCCATCCGACGGTCATCGTCCACCTGACGGTCATCGTCCACCTGACGGTCATCGTCCACCCGACGGTCATCGTCCACCCGACGGTCATCGTCCACCTGACGGTCATCGTCCACCTGACGGTCATCGTCCACTTGACGGTCATTGTCCACTTAACGAATGAATAGCACAAAACAGGTAAACTAAATTGTGCGATAACTCACTGGGAGCTGACGGTGTGGCGCTCCGTCTCCGTCTAAATCAACCTAGTAGTCTAGTGCTAGCGAAAGAGGGATATGCTCCTCCACTGTACGGCCGCTTCCGACACTAGTCCTACCCGATTAACTTACTTACTTAACTTAGAAGTTAGAAGATTTTGACTCGAAGGATAAGAGATTATTCTTTAGGTAAAATACTGTTGGATACAGCGATATTCACAGAATGGCCAATAGTTTAAACAGATAAAAGTTCCAAACCAATACATAACAAAAAACTATCAAAACTTTTTATTCTGCTTCGTTTATTTGGTTTAAATTGAGATGAAGGGTCCGCACCAAGTTATAGATATGTAGTATGCGATACAGTCCATTCTGAGTTGGATTATGCGATAATAACTGATGCATCTTTCTTTCCAACAATGCTTGAGAAGTTGATGTTTTTGAATATGCTAAATTAGTGGAGTCGCTACAGTTGTGTTGATAAATCCATACAAGAAATATTTTTTCAGATGAGGAGATTAAAAATACGGTTGTTTAAAGTTTATATGGATATTTTATATTATTCTATTCTAAGGTAATATATAAAGGTACTATATTATTTACAATCCGTATTGGAATTGATAGCCAAATGCTTTGTTGCGGTATGCTTCGGATTCTTCCCTACAGTACAGTAAAACAAAAGGAAAAAATAAAAAATATCATAGTACGAATTCCTTTGTGCGAGTAAACACAGTGGCGTGACAGACGTAAAATGCACTGCTAAAAACAGTTAGATATTATGTAGATTATTTCCTGAGTTTTGTCACATTGGTCCCATATGAGCGAATTCTGTCCACATTTTAACGTATTTTAGGTTTGTAAATGCTTTGTTTTTGGATAAATCGCGAAGTCATGTAATTGTCTGCTGAGAGAACCTTTCTATCCAATCAGATTCCAGTATTTTATACAAATAAATTCCAGAATTTGGCTCTATCACCGACTCGGGTAATAATGACCATTGTATTTAATTGTAATGTAATTTTTCATTACATTTTGTCTCGTCCTTGGTTTTACATTTTCTACTACAATTGGAAGTGGGGAAATATTCCTTTACAAATCATAACACTTGCCTATTTTCTTTTGCATTCCCATCACGGAGTAGTAGAGCACTGTGAAGATCGTCAGGCCCATAATGTTCATATTGTTCAAAACATGTTGCCGCCCTATGAGGAAAAATGTTGATCGTGCGTTAAAGACAAAAAATATCTTACTTGCTTTGATTTAGAATTGCTCCAAAATTTTAGACATAAAATTGTAAGAGTTATTTGACTTGAAAAATCTAAGGGTTCAGATAGCTTTTGGCTAATACGGCGTTTCATGATTGTGTAATTTTCAGGCAATGTAAAATGCAACGAAATGTAACACTGTGTCGCAGTAGTGAGCTAGCTGTTCTTTATTTCCCGATATTTGATATAGATTGCCGCCGTATCTTATGGTTAGTCTTAAAAACTTTTACAAATGTTATTTTCGTAGTGAGTAAAAAAGGAAAATTTGAGGTCATTGTTTCTATGACAGGGTCGTACGGAAACAACAGTTGCGGAACAACAAATTATTTTCGACTCGCTTTAGTCAGTACCAACAATGAACTTACCTCGATCTAGGTTCGGCATAATCAATAGGGGTGTATCCAACATTGTCACCATAATAAGGGTTGGCTTCATAGACCATAAGTAATCTCAAAAGGTCGTCACGGTTCAAGATTGTAGCTAAATGGGCTGGAGTTCTACGAAGGAAGTTGTAAAATGACAAAAAATATCAGTTTTGGGGATCTAGATTGAAATATTGATTTTAAGAAAATAGACGGTAGTAATGTGTTGTATTGAGATGTTTTAACTTGCATATATGGATATTTGAATTTGTTTTGTATGTTAACTTAATGTTCGGTTTAAGAAATAAGATTCTGGTAATGGCAACTATATTATTCATAACCTTTCCAGCCTGACAGTCGGCAAACTACGTCTTGAAAATGCCATTTTTAACGACAAAATAGTCTTCCTTTTGGTCATAGCTCCTGACCATTTAAAATTTACGAAAATTAAAAACGTGATAAATTTAAATAAGTGAGAAAGATTTTGTCAACGATGCATTGTTGGTACTACTTATAGTTTCTGGTCCAGAAATTCCCTTTGAAATTAAAAAATAAAACCGATTTAAGAATTTGTCAAAAATGTTCCTCGTGGTAGAGCTTAACGAAGTTACAAGCATAATGATAAGAACAACAACAAAGGCTGAAAGGAGATTAAGGGCCTCTTAAGAATATCAGAAAAGTATACCTTCCTTCTCCTTGTCTGGCATCAACGTACAACCCTGCACGGATCATAAAGTCGGTGCATTGTAGGACGACCACCGTCGGATCTGCCATCATTGCCAGATGTAGAAACGTCATTTCTCCAGGTTTTGTGTCTTTGTTTACACGAGGTGAAACATTCCACAAGTAACGGAACAAGTCGTATCGCTCATCACCATGGAAACTCAATAAATAAGCGAGAGGATCACGGGAGTCACAAGCCGGGATACGCGAATCAGCGCCCGCTTTGATTAAGAGTTTAACGACTTCTAGTGAACCGGTTTCTACAGCCTGCAGTAACGAACGAAATAAAGAGTTAGTTAGATATGATGGAGGTGATGGAACTGTGAATCGTTAAGGTCAGAAACATTTTAGCACCTATCAGGTGAGTGAGGTGAGCTAGTTAGGTACATCCAACGGTGACCGAGTGGTTTGAGTGTTCGCCTCCCATTCGCAAGGTTGTGGGTTCATACCCCCAGTTGGGTCAGACCAAAGACTTGAAAACTGGTACTCGCTGCTGTTCTTGGCACTCATCATTAAGGGATTAGAGCTAGGGTAAGTGGAGAAATCCAGGGGTAGCTAAATGAAATTTTCGATCGGAGAATTGCTATTGGTCCCAGCTCCTTGTGTCGGCGAATTTCGAAAAAGAAGTTGAAAGCCTTTGTCATTTTATGGTACTACCACCAATTCTATCAAGTTCCAGATGTCTTTTTACATATAAGTCTGTCATTCAGATTATAGACCAGAAAAGCATTACCTTATAAAGGGGAGTCTTTCCATTTTCATCTTGTTGGTTCAGCAACACTCCAGGAACGTTCAAAAGCAATTTAGTGGTTGGCGCACAACCCCAAGATGATGCATAGTGCAAAGCAGATCTACAGTAGCAGTGGAAAAAGAAATTATATAAAAACAAGTCTTATAATTTGGCTGAAATTAAGCATTGATATGCATAACATTTTTTTCTATGGGAACACTTCAGTTTTCCCTTTTTTCCCGAATAATTAAAACATGGAAAACGCCCGGCTTTTTTAATAATTTTTTTTGGGGGTGTTTCGCTTAACGTTACGCACATCATTCAATTCTATTTCCGAATTAAAGCAGTTAGATGAATTTAAAGGAGTTTAAAAAAGGAAAATAAAGCATTAGAGGCCTACATCGTGCCCGTAAAGAAACTGTTTATGTCCATGGTGTTGGTTTCATTTGAAAACATTATATTGTACAAAAATTTCGTAATAATGAATTTTATTTAGACTATAGAATATATTACTTAGAATATAGCCAGGAGAACCTTCGTCTTTTTATATTTTTGGATGTTGAATAAGACGACGGGTGAAACCAACGAAACAGACTTTTTTTTAAGCGATCTGATTGACAGATTTTATGACATAAAAACAATGCGAGGAATTTTTATTGGGTGAAATTATGAACTGTCAATCAAATCATGATCAAATTGGAAATTCAAATCTAGAGGTTTCACCATGCTATTATTTCTTCACCTTGCATGTGGCTCTTGGCGGCTCTCGCTCTTAATTTCCTCCCGTAGTCAACCCTGGGGAATAAAAATGTCATCTTACCTGTTCCGTTTGTCAACAGTGTTAATTTTACTTTGATTTTTTTCTTTACGAAGAAACTTCTTTAATTTGAAAAGTTTCCCCTTCCACGTGTACCTAAAAAAAAGAAAAGCCGCCGCTATAGTTATCATTGTTTCTGTAAATCTTTCCAAGGTCCTGCTTACTTTAAAACTTAAAACTTAAAAAAACTTTAACGGAACTTTGAAACGTATATTTCGTCTACACCGCATTTGAACTCTGTCTTGTTCATATCTGTTAAGTTTACTTCATTAGAATTCGGTAATTTTTGCCCTGTATTCAGTTATTCGATCAGCGCAGGATTCGTAATGTCCTCGGATACAAAATGTGCAGAGCCGTAATGCTTGGATTTCTAGGTATTCAAAGTAGACTACCAGAATGGCTTTGTTCCGTAGACTGGCTTCCACTTAGAATATAGCCAGTACTTGACTAACGCTACGATGGACAGTTACTGAGAATAAAGGATATTGGGCGGGTACTGGCTTCTCTTACCTTAGGACAGCGGAAGGGAGTCTTTCTTCATCGACAGTCCAGTTCGGATAGCTACCTTCCATGCGTGTTCGTCGTACACGCGGGTAAGGGAAAGTCTTAGGAGGTATTCCGTAATCATGAGCATCATTCATGGTCACGTGTGTATAATACCCTTTTATTGTATTCCTGTGATCGATGTTTATGGGAAGCTTTGGTGCTCTGTCGACCTCAAAGCGTTGCATCTTTTGTAAAACTTTTGCGTACCCCATTCGTTCTTTGACGGATAAGTGTGGAATCTCCGGTGTTAGGTATTGACGAATGTTTCCGTCGCTGTTTGAGACGACATCCCTTGTGGAAGGTCCGGGTAGGTCGTCGCTATAATCGTTTTGTGTTGTGTCGTATTTTTGTTTTGAGGTTCCAGGGACATCAAAATAGCCACAGCAGGCTGTAAATGTGCTTGAGTGTTGTTCTTGTTTCGACGGTCCAGGAACAGCACTATCCTTATCACAAAATGCTCCACCACTTTCAGCTGGTGGCTTTTTTTTACCGAAAAACGACGGTAACGGTAACTTGTTTATGATTTTTTGTAAAAATTTTTGTTTTTCTTCAACAACGGTTTTCTTTAGCCCTTTATCCTTATCATGTGGTGGTGGCTTCTTTTTACTGAAAAACGGTAGTTTTGTCATAACTTTTTGTAACAACCCTTTATTTTTTCCCTCTAGGATTTCTTTGAGTCCAATCAACTTACCGACGTCTCTCGAGTTATTAATGATGACGTTGTTTCTACTCGGTTGGTCGTATGATTCTTCGTATTTGCTCGGTAGCTCGACCAATTTGTCGACGTCACTCGGACTATTAATTTCCCTCGGTTGATAATCAACACCGCTACTGCTACTACTCGGTTGAGCGTTTTCGTTCGAAAGCTCACGAAACGAATTATCACCTTCTCTTGGACTATTGGATCTGCTGGAGATGTTAGAAGCTCTACTGAGCTGATCTCGGAGTCTCTCTGGAGCTTCCTCTTTATCTCTCGCGTCGACCATATGATTATCTGCATTGTCACCAGTAATAAATCCTCGGTTCCGTAAATAACGACCCACAAACTTCCGATAATGGCGGATCTTGCAACACGGTTTTTCTGAAAGGACTTGATCACGTGACAACCAATCGTTTCGTTCTTCTTCCATCTCGACAGCAAGTACACGAAATTGTTCGGAATACATGAACCGCAACATAACATCCGCTATACGGTCATTACTAAAATGTCCTCTTACTGGCGAACGAAGCTTTTTGATCGCATCGCTTAGAAAAGGCTCTGTTAGCAGCCAGACCTCTTTTAACGCACACAAAACTGGTGTAGAGATTCTACGCTCTAATCGTTCGTATATAGCGGCAGGGGACCTCGGATCATCTATATCGTTGTAAGGCGATTGGACTCGATCTTCTTCTCTGATGGGTATTTGTACCTGGACAGGTGGACCCTGGTCTTCTCCTCTTAGTAGTATTTGTACCTGGACAGGTCGTGGACCCTGGTCTTCTTCTAAGTGTGGTATTTGTACCTGGACAGGTGGACCCTGGTCTTCTTCTCGGAGTGGTATTTGTACATGGTTAGGTGGACCATGGTCTTCTTCTCTTAGTGGTATTTGTACCTGGACAGGTGGACCCTGGTCTTCTTCTCTTAGTGGTATTTGTACCTGGACAGGTGGACCCTGGTCTTCTTCTAAGTGTGGTATTTGTACCTGGACAGGTGGACCCTGGCCTTCTTCTAAATGAGGTATTTCTGCTTCGACAGGTGATCTTCGGCCCTCCTCTACTACTGGTATTTCGGGCACGTCCGGTTCTGGTGTTTCAGGGGGCTCTGGACGCTGCTCCTGTTTACGGTGTACCCGTATTGGTTCCGGTTGTTTATGATATTTATAAAGCTTTCGGAAATGTTCAACATCCGGTCGAACACGTACAACTGTTATTAATTTGCGCCTTCCACCTTTCTTGGTTTTCCGCTCGCGTTCTATGGATAGAATATAAACGGTGATACATTTGTGATTTGTTAGATATATCGTAGAGACTTTGTTTGTGGTGTATTCGGAATGCGTATTTGGTTAAGTTACAGGAGGCTATATAGCCCATTCTCGCAAATGTGTTAACGCTACTAAGCGCCCCGTCAGCAACCTTGGACTGACTACCCAATGACCCTCACGTGGCATGGGTGGACCCGGGCGAAGGTTCGTTCACTTGCCAAGTGAACCGCCGCAAGTGGGAAATCGAACCTTGGTTTCCCGCATAGGGATCAATATTATAGAGACTTTGTTTTGTTTTGTGAATGCGTAATTGAAATCCTAGATAAAACAACAATTTGGTTAGGGTTACGGTATAGCCGATAGTCCACCAGTGACATATGTAATACATGTCATGTAATTTGATTAGAGAGTTCGAAGATATACAAGGTGTGGAAATGCCTTAGAAATTTTTTTCTACCCCCTAATTTGTCTTGTATTCCTCTCGACAAACTTTCATGAAAGCGATAAGCAATAAAAGAATAGAACAAAATACCGTCGCAGTGAGTGTAAAAATCTTCCAACGCGTTTATGAACTTTTTCTTTTCTTCCGGAGTTTTTGAAAGAAAAACTGCATCTTTGATTTTCCTTCTGTAAAGAAACCGACTGCCAAACTCTTTTTCCCCTTCAGGGTATCGTCCTAAAAGAAATTCTCTCTCTTCTAATTCTTCGCTAAACATTTCCATATACTCGATATACTCTTCAATCAGAGTCTCTTGTGGAAAAACTTTACTCTTTCTCTTCGGTGCCGATTGGCCGACTTGAAGCTGATTGTCAGGTCTATCTTGTGGTCCTTCGCTTGCCATTTTGGACAATTTTGTGACTTATAGTGTTTTGATTCGTTTAAAAAACTCCAAATTCAATATTTCAGATACTGGTTCTGCGTCTTTCGGAATAAAACTGAACTTTCTCTTGCTTTGATAATTTTTTGACGTCAAATTTTTTCTCTTGACGTCAATTTCATACGTCATTCGCAATAAATGTTTTTTTTGCCACTGAAAGAAAAACATTAGGTATTGATTCGATTTTTTTTTATCACGTGACTAATACTTTGAATAAAGATTGGAATTTACACACTTGAAACAATCTGGTCAAAAAAGTGCAAAAAAGAAGATGGTGGCCATTATAAGTTACATGGTCTGCGAAGGGTACGAGTTATATTGCGTCAGTAAAATCCGTATTGGGCGAGGCTTGCCGAGTCCCAATACGAATTTTACTGATCCCAATATATCCCGTATTCTACCCCTAGCACAAAAGAAGACCTGAAAATGGCGGACGGACGTGTCTGTTGATCGGAAAGATAAAAGGAAGAGATTTCTGCCGTGAAGACGAAAAAAAGCAGGAATCAAAACCAAAAACTTATCCCATGACAAGCAGCAAACGTCTCACCGTCAGCTTCAACTTTCAACCCTGGTCAAGGTGCTAGATAAGGTCGGAAAATCCTGAAGAAAAGTCTACCACCGCCAGGTAGCCAAAGTGTGAGGACGAACTAACCTCGAAGAAAAGACGCCCGCAGCCAGGATGCAGAAGGTCAGTTGAAATAGACTGATTGGCTTGAATATATAGCTCGAAGAAAAATCCTCTGTAGCCAGGAGGTAGACGCGTCTCGAAAGAATGAAGAATCTAGAATACACCATAAGACCAGGTAAAGCTCGTTTTAGCTCAAGACAAAATGGCAACCGGAAGCACATCCAGTGACTTGTTCCAGAACCATTCTGAAGAAAACACGGCAGTTTCAAAGAAAAAAACTCACGAATTTCCAATACTGATTCCTGAGAAGATAGCTACAAAACCTGGTGAATCTTACGCGCAGATTCATCGATCGAAACCGAGCTTGACAGAGCTGCCACTAGTGGAAGGAAAGATCCTTCCTCTATCTCAAGAAACTCAAGAAACAACCGAATTCCCTTGTGAAATATGTGGGAAAAAGTTTTCGTCAAAAAAGGGAGGAACCATTCATATGGGCAAGAAAGAACATGAAGTCACTGCAACGCAAAACTCAACCGTGAATATAACCCCTACAGTGTCTTTTTTTTTTTTTTTAATATATATATATATATATTTTTCTTTGCACGGAGGCAGTCCCGGCACGCCATATATATAATATACTACATAAGGCAAGTATACTACAAATATACTTTCGTATAGATTTTTGATTAGAAAAGAGAAAACAAACACCTGAAACACCTGAAAAGAGTATTTCAAAATGGTGAAAAACTGAAGAGAAAAAAACCCGAAAAAGTAGCCTTTGTAAACGTCTAATACACATCACTCCAAACGAAACTCAAATATGCAAGGACGTCAAAATTTCCGTCAGTTTGGGGTCCTTCAGTGCCGCTTGTTCTGGGGTAAACGAACG
>JAUJPO010056992.1:0-14028 GCA_032270745.1 Tiaropsis multicirrata
CAAAACCTTGGAGTAGTGTAGGTAAACGAGAATAAGAATGAATGAAATATGTTACTATTTAGCTAAGGAAACTTATATTATTTGCGAACAATGTTGTCTGCCTGGTTAATATACACCACTAAAACATTTTATTCCGGGCCGGAGGGTGGGAGGAGAAGGTATTAAGTACATTTGAATCTGCTATATAAAGCGGATATGGTCTAAAGCGGACATCCATATATAACACACATTATTCTTTGGAACGAACGCAATGATTTCAGGCCATTTCAAGACAGACACCAATTTTTTGCACCAGTTTAGAGATTCATTCCACTGTATTAAATGCTAAGGCTTCATCTTATCCTTTGAAAATGTATTTGATCAACCAATCGATCAATCGATCACTTTTTCAACGCTTTAACACGCAAATTGATTCTTCAAACAGTCAAAATTTACATTTTAAAACTATAATTACATAATTGTTGAAATTCCTTAAGAGTCACATTTTACAGCACGCGAAATTCATTGCTACATCATTTTAGAAAACAAGATGGACTTTGGTCAATGGCCTTATTACTAGGTAAATATATTCTGTGAAAAGAGAACGATCCTAATTTGGAGATATGTCTTACCCCCGGCCCCAAGGGTCACACATTTTTACGACGCAAAAGGGTCCGAAAAAAGGGACATTGGCAATGCGACAATTGACAACGAAGACATTTTTGAAGATTGACAATTGTGAAATATGTTAAAATATTTTGTTCGAGGAGGAAAGTTAACAAATCTGTAAAACATTTGAAATAACTAAAAGGTTTTCAGAAGTCCATGCTAATTTGCACGTATGCTTATCAATTGTCAACATAATGTAAGCATTTCACCGAAAATATTAAAGTTTGATTGACAAGAGGATATTGTTGACAGAGAATCGATATGGTGGAAAACATTTTTGACTCCATTTTGGCAGGTTGGTTAATTTCATTTTTAGATCAAATTAGGTCACCATACATTCAAAAAAAGGATTATAAAACCAGACATGGAACGTTAAAAGGACGTTTAAAACCCGTTATGTGTCTGCTGCTGGGATGTCCACTGACCACAAACTCAGACAGAGTTGAAGACTTTTTAAAACTAGTATTATCACCCTTTAACCACACTCTCAAATGCTCCTTGAAAGTGTTTTGTTGGGGTAGGTAACAATAGCTGACCTTATTTACATCCAACGTTGAAGAAAAGGCGAGAAAATTCCTAAAAGTGTAAAAAGCTTTAGTTAAAGATTGCAAAGGAATGACAAAGGAGGGCTAAAGTGAGCAGAATTTGGATAAAATTTTAAATGTTAGAGTAGCCCAGAGACGCATACATAATCACCCCTGTTCTTTGTATATACTGATGGAGATTAGATTTGGTCGAAAACATTTTTGACTCCATTTTGGCAGGTTGGTGGTTAATTTCATTTTTAGATCAAACTAGGTCACATACAATCATCTGTTCTTGGTACGGTGAATACATACTAAACCAAATTAAAAGAATCCTCCGTCTAATGAAAAAATATATTAATTAGAAAACCGTTTTTTTGGCTCCATGAGACCTAAAACATCTGGTTCTCTTGCCAGAGTGCACTACATTAGTAAAGATAATAATAGTAAAAGAGTGTTTAGAGTTTTATACTGCTGTTGTGACAGTTAATATTTTTTTAGCGACTCCCTTCACACAAAAAAGAAAACTGTGTTGATTTTTTGCACGTTAGGTTTTAAAAAACAGTATTTTGTTTTCGTCAATGTACGATCTTTAAGTATCACGTAGCAGCTGGTGTGTGAGCTTAGACAGGAGAACCGTCGTCTTTTTTTAATTTTTGGATGTTGATAAAGACGTCGGATCCGAACAGCAAGTCAGTTTATATAGTTTAGATTATAGGATTTAAGAAAATACTTCGTTTTGAATTGAGCGCTATGGTAACCGAATCCCACCTGAGCTTATTAAAACTTGACTCTATTGATAGATGTGCCATTTTGAGTCTTGTGAGACATAATTGTGTATAATTGTACGAAAACGAGGCAGTCGTAATTTATGAAAAAGGTCTATTCGAGGAATTTTCATTGGCTGACATTAAGAACTGTCAATCAAATCATGATCAAATTTGGAATTCAAATTGAGTGCTCACACCATGCTACAGTATCATTTTTTCACCATCAGTATGTAAAAAGAATGGCATGATTGCATCTGTCTCCAGGCTAGTGTGAATTGAATGGTGGTGATAATAACAAACAAAGTTCTCGAATCCATCTTGTTTTCAGTAAGGTTTTTGGTGTTTTTGGAGGTATTTTTCTTTCTGACAAAGTGACACTGTAACGTAAGGGCAGGAAATTTGAGAAAATTGAGAAAATTTTTACTAAAACTGAGGGGGGGGGGGGAGGGGGAGGGGGAATGGCCAAAAGAATGCACTCTAAAGGGTCAGTTTTCAGTAACTTTTTCTCTGCACTGCCAGGGTTTTGAAGCCTAAATTTTTGTCTAAACGTACGATAATTTTGCTTTTGAGTACCCTCCGGGTCGCTCTGCCAACTGCGTTATCGGTTTTCTCTTATATACCTTAGGGTAACAAATTTTGGTGGTTTTGCCCAAAATCCGCCAAATTAAGTTCCCGTCAAAATTAACTTTTTCCGCCACCGTCAAAGGTGTGTTTTTTTTGCTGTTTTTACGCCATTTTAAGGTTAAAAATTTCAGCATCCGCCAAATTAAATTTCTGCAAAATTTATTTTTTTTGCCAACCGCCAAATTAAGTTCCCACCAAATCCACCATATTTTATTGTTCTCGCCAAAATTTCTCCCCCCAAAAATTTGTTACACTTGAGGTATATGAAATTCCTACGATGAAAGGGAAAGGAGGCCACCAATTATTTTGTATATATCGTCAAGAAGAAAAAGAGGGTTTAAGATTGAATAACAGAAAACGCGTCGCAATTTTGATATTTTTGGCAATATATTTGAACCTATTGCATCAGCATCACCAATCTAATCATTGTCTCTATTTATCCCAACAGACACACAACGTTTTTCTAACGTTCATTCAACGTCCAAATAACCTTGTGATGTTGAAACAATGTTATTTGGCCGTTAAAACAATGTTTTGTGTCTGCACTGGGGTGTCTATATATTGGATTAGTTTGTCCCCTTTCGAAACGACTTGTTAAAAAGAACGGTCCCTCTAAAATGAGGAGTTATTTTTAACAGTTTATTAGCAGTAGATAAAGTACTGGATGATGACGTCATAAGTCTTGTGACTGACTAGAGATCCTTTTAGAGGGCTTTCTTTATCCATAGGGCGAAAGAAATGATTCATCATAACATGGATTATATAACGAACTGTTGTGTAATTCGTAATTGTAATATGGTAATAACATGTGGGGCTATAAGTTTTTTTAATTATAGCATCCCAGCGTAATATGATAATTAGTATATGAGGGGCTATACGTTTTTTTTAATTATAGCATCCCATCGTAAATGGTAATTAGAATAGTATGGAAGGCTATACGTTTTCTTCAAACTATAGCATCTTAACAGGCTGACAACGTTGTTCCAACATTGTTTCAATACCGTATTTCCTCTATTTAGCGCCGCCCTCTGATAAGCTCCACCCTCTAAAGAGAGAGATAAGAGCGCCGCCCTCTAATAAGCGCCGCCCTCTAAAGAGCGCCGCATCTCTGAAAGCGGCACTTTTCAGGAAAAAATTAAAAAACAGACCAGTGTGTGTGTTATATTTGAATTCTATAGTTCTATAGAGGATCACGATAGCGACGAACACGAAGATATTGAAATTTAGTATTTTATTTCTTGAATAAATGTCTCAAAATAAATGTTTCAAAGTATAGTTGTCAATTTCATGGGTTGTTTCTTTGATTACTCAGGCTTTTATAAAGTAGGAAATCAAAAATTTGAAAAGAGCGCCTCCCTTTGATAAGCGCCGCCCTCTAAAGAGCGCCAAACCTAAAAGCTCGAAAATTTTAAGAGCGCCGCGGCTCTTAATTGAGGATATACGGTACGTTCAAATAACGTTCTGAGGTTGAGACAATGTTGTTTGGACGTTAAAACAACGTTCCGTGTCTGATGGGAAACTGTTTTTTTTAAGAACACCGTGACCAGTTGAAGTATTCTGATGTTCTGAACTATTCTGAAATCAAGTCTTAAAATGTTCTTAATTTTTTGTTACAAAACAGTGAATTAAGCTTGTTCCAAACTCTTAAGGTCTGTGCATAATTTGAAGGTCTTGGTCTTGTCAGCATGCACAAATGTTGAACTTTTCACTCAAAAAAAAAGGTTCTAGGTCAAACTTACACATATTTTTATTAAAACAAAAGGAATTCCAAAAAGGCTCAAATTTAAGGTGGTTTTTAATTTCATTGCCTAAAGTGTTCCACGCAATCTATTCTCCAAAGAAATGACTAGTTGACCTAGTTACAAATAGATTATACACTCTTGAAAACTATTCGAATATTTTGGTAACGGTTTTTAATCTCGTGTCTTTGCTTCTAAGTTAAACGTATTGTCTTTCGAAGTTGTTTATACAATGAAAAATAACGACCAGCAAAGTTTTGATTGATCAAGGTTAGACATAAGTTTTGGTAGGCCTAGTATTTTCATTGGACACTTTCTTTCTTCTTTTTCATTTGCATTAGATAAGGCTACAGCCACACTGTACCCTTTTTTTTATAAAAACATTGTAAGTGAAAGAGACTTAGGTTTCGGACGTTCTTAAATTTTCTGAATTCAAGCCGGCTTTGGTTGGGTTCGAACCTATAATGGCGGGCTTTTCCAGAAAAAATTCTATCCGTGTTGCAATTTTCGAAACCCACTGGATTTACTTGGTCTTCAAATTCTTATCCTTTGGATTTCCTACGATATTGAAAATTTCGAACCCCTCCCCCTGGATATCCTTGGTCTTCAAATTCCTATATATTGAAATTTTCAAGCCTCCTGGATATCCTATATCCTCAACAGTGAGGTTGCGGATTTTTTGTGGAAAAGCTTTCTTTAGAAATCCAGCCCCTTGACCTTTCGCAACAATCATGACAGCAAATTAATTCATTGGTGCGCCCTTAAATCTTTCGGATATAAAAAAGCGGCAAAAAAAGTGATTTTCCGCCTAATTAAAAAAACCCAGTTCATTAAAACCGTTTTTTATTTCGTGGTTTGTGACTCATTATGCAAAATTAATGTCATCAATAACAATTTGATGTATATGAGAGAACGAGCCGACTAGTATTACGTCATCAATCGTACGATTTTTTAACCTAAGCAGTACAACGGAGGGTCTATTTACTACGAAATTGTACCTAATTTGAATATAAAACAAGTCACCGTAGAGGCTTTCACTCCATGAATGGAACTTCTTTTTGATGAGTTATTTGTAAAAACGATTGCGTCATTTTTTTTTTCACCTTGCTTGGATTAAGTTAATGTTATTCTTTTAAATATTTCTCATTTACTAATATACATAGAAGCGAAAGGAAATTGCTGGTTTGCTTTAAAGATTTTGGAGATTTTGGTGTTCATTACCAGTAGACACGGAAACATTGTTTTAACAACGCCCAAACAATGTTGTTCTAACGCCAGAACGTTTTTTTGGACATCGAGACAACGTTGAAGAAAATTTATCATGCGCCTGCTTGGTAGTTGGTGCATAGATTTTCATAAAGAATGTTTTAAGTCGTGGTTAAATAATAAGACGTTTCCGAATCATAATTGAGTTAACCCAGAAAATAATTGTGCATGGGGTTTGGAGGATACAGTCGAAGCTCTAATTAGCGGACACCAATCGGTAATTCGACTTGGTGTCCGCTAATTGGAGATGTCCGCCTTTTGGGGTGTCCGTTAATTGTCCTTTGGAACGTTTGGTAATATATATAAGCTCTAAATTCGGGGAAAAAAAAATTTGTCCGCTAATCAGAGCTGTTCGCCTTTTGGGGTGTCCGCTAATTGGAGCTTCGACTGTATATGTGTTCAGAGGAAAAAGTTAAATAGAATCATGTCCAGGGAAATTTTATGAAAAAAGTTTTCATTCTCCACCCCCGCCCCCCACCCTGCATGATAAGTTTTTGGAACAGCCAATTTTCAATTCTCTGAGTAGTTATGAGTAGCTACTTAGAGTCTACTTAAATCATTCCAATATATTTTGTTAACGGTTTTATAATCTCATGTTTGCTTTTAAGTTAATCGTATTGTCTTCAAAATTGTTTCTACTATGAAAAAAATATTTTGTTTAAAAGCAGTTAGGACTAGTAAACGTTTTTTTTTTATTCAATATACGTGAAGTTTTTGTGTGAGTCACATCGTGGACATTTTTAGAAAGAGGCCCAGCAGACACGGAACGATATTTGGACGTTGAAACAATGTTGAAACAAAGTTTTGTGCTTGCTGGGAAGTTAAAATCAACCAATTCATAGTACCCAATGGGCTTTTCCAGAAAAAGTCCGTATCCTCTCTGTTGAGGATATAGGATATCCAGGGGGGTCCGAAATTTTCAATATCTTAAGATATCCAGGGAGTAAGAATCTGAAGACCAAGGATATCCAGGGGGTGAGTGTTCAAAATTTTCAATATCCTAGGGTATCCAGGGGGATAAGAATTTGAGGACCAAAGATATCCAGGGGGATTCGAAATTTTCGGCAAGGATATCCAGAGGGGTTGGTGGTTAAAAAAAATTGACATCCTTAACAGTGGGAATATGGATTTTGTTCTGGAAAAGCCCGTTACGTAATCTTTTATAGGGAAATATTCTAAATATTCGGTTCTTTTTCACCGCTAGTTTAGAATTCTTTTAAACAATATAGCTTTTTGGAATGTTTCCGTAGAAAAAATTACGTAGTGAGTGATTAATTTTCTGCTGTTTTCAGGCAATTTTCTTCAGAAGTTTCTTCATCGAATGTTCTTAGCATGTTCTTAATTTAACTGACATTTGAAGTCTTGTGTTCTTATACGATTTGTTCTTAGATCCAACCACTAATTTCAATTACAGTATTGTGCTGATGGAATTCAAAAATTGTTCATTGTTAATTTAGATCCGACCATATTCCAAAGATTTGTAAATCTTTTCACGATGTTTATTCTTGAGCATTTATTTGGATTAACACATCTTTTAGCTTTGCCTAAATCAACAAATCTTCGTACAAAGCCTTTTAAATCCACTTCATATTCGGTCTTAACTTCTTAACGGTAAAAATGTGACGTGATTTTCACTGAAAATATCAATTATGTAGAAACCAAGATGACACGAAACGTTGGATATCCTTGGTCCTGAAATCCTTACCCCCTGGATATCCTAGGATATTGAAAATTTTGAACCCCCACCCCCTGGATATCCTTGGTCTTCAGATTCTTGCCCCCTGGATATCCTAGGATATTGAAAATTTCGGACCCCCTGGATATCCTATATCCTCAAGAGGAGGGATACGGACTTTTTCTGGAAAAGCCCAAGGATGATTTTTTACTGACAATCTTTTTTGCATAATATCCTTTAGAATTTTCGAGTAGAAATGATATAATCGAAAGATTATCAAATCTCCAAACAAACAAACAAATATAACGTGGGAAAACTATTCTATGTAATGACCGTTCTAACTATTTTAAAGACCGTTAGAATTAATCTGCCCCAATTATCATTTAAACTCAAACAAACATTTTTTTAGGTTTAGATTTCTTAAAAGTTAAAAAAGAGCATTTGAACATCTTTTGAAAACGATTTATAGCTTGATATTCTTAGCTTCTGTTAGTTCTGACGTATAGCATTCATGACAGACTTGGGAGAAACTCAACAAATGACGACATCGGGGGAAAACAGCAAATCGTCAGCAAATATTTTTGGCGGTAGATATCGTAACTCACTTATTTTTGTTTTATTGATAGGAACAATAAAACGAAACTTCAATATAAGATTACTAACAAAATTTCCTGGGGGAGGGGGCACTGACCTTGACGACTTGAAGGGGACGTGCCGCGCGCCGCAGAAACTAAAGGGGAAATATTTCTCACATTTATATCATCGTTTTTTGATAAAAAAAGTGTCAAAAATTAAAAAAAAGCTGAACTTTATCAGAGAAAATTTCTTGAACGATTTTTGGACCCTGTCATTGATTTCAGAGCTTCTAAAAAGGTACGTCCCCGTACACGTCCCCGTAACCAATTTTGCCTAAGGTGCCCCTCCCTGGTAAACTTCAAGAATAAGCTTCAGAGCCTCGCTCTCTCGGTATATCAAAATTTTAAAAATGGAAGTGTTTTTTTGGTACACCCGTTATTTGAAATTTTTAATTAATTTCAGAGTATGAAAAAGTAAAATAGCAAATATTAAAAATGAGAAAAATTTTAATTTTATATCATAAAATTTCAATTAAAAAAAAAATTAATCGCGATTTCATGATTCTTACAAAAAATAAAAACATTTTCTGTTTGAATTGACAGTATGAACGACAATATGCCAGTCAACTTATTGACACTTTTTAGGGGAAACAACAATAATAAACACCCACTCAAATAAAAATGTCGTTCGTTATTTAGCGCATCGCGCTGTATAAAGAACAAATATTTGAAGACATTTTCCTTATGGGTAATATGAACATTTTAGTGACTTTTTTTTGTAGGATGTGAGCAAAGAGGAAAAAAGTTACTTGTTGTTTTCTAGTTTACCCAGCAGACACAAAAAGTTTTTATAAAGTTGTTTCAACGTATTTGCAATGTTCTAACGTTGAAAAAGACGTTGAAAAAACGGCTTGTGTCTCCTGGGTGACATCGAATGTATCAGTTGGCGGATATAAAAGGTACTCAGAAAATTTGCCGCGAAGAGTGGTGCTTTTTGTTCATATTCTTTTATGAAAATTAATTCCACGGCATGACGTCACAGTTGGGGGGGGGGGAACAGAACACTTACGATTAATTATGTGTAATCGTTAAAGAAAATCTTTTAGTGAGTTAAACCATAGCGTTTGTTTTCCTCTCGTAATAATTAGATCTTATTGGTTGAAAAGTATATCACATGACTTTCCGTTACAAAGAACACTCTTCATCAAAAGTTTTGAGTACCTTCTGTAATCCGCCTCCGGCAATCCATTTTTAAAGGAAACCTTTTGGCCAAGAGGGGGTACTTCAGCCAAAAATATTACGGGGATGTACCGCTGGTCAGGATATCTTTTTTCGGCTTTTGACCCTGATAGGGTCACAAAAACACAAAAATCCATTCCTCGTAGGATTTCTTTTATTGAGAAAAAATATGTAAATTTTGGGCAAAATTTGCCGAATCTTTTCAGAAAAATCACGATAATGCTTAATTTTAATGACCTGTAATAGTAGGAATTGCATTGTAGGGGTCTGGCTTGTACTGAACTGAAAGAGTTCAAGAATCTCATTTAGAGGGTCGCATTTGTATAATTTTTGACAAAAAAAAGTTTATCTCACGTAAGGTAAGATATTTTGAATTCTTATCGTCTGGCTTCAATACTTAGTGTGTATGTAGTGATGTCACTATAAAAAAAAATTCTTTTTTTTCCTCCTTCTAGTCATCCTAGTTGAAATTTTTGTTATTTTTCTTGTGATGTAAGAAAACTTTTCCAAACAGGCGCTTTCTCCCATTCATTACTATCGAAAGAAAAATTCATTACGGAGATGATCGTGGAACATGAAGGGTTTGAAGGCGGTAAAAAGAGAAGATATTCGAATATATATCTCTTTTATTCAAGCAATCTTTAGAGACTTTTGTACTAAAGAGAACGAAATGGTCTTAATTTGGCAGATGAATTATATGGGCACACAACGTCACAAATAACGTCCAAATAACGTTCTGTCGTTGAAAAAAAGGTTGTTTGGACAAATAAAACAAGGCGTTTTGTGTCTCCTGGGGGAAATTCAGTTAATTTCTATTCAAAATTTGAAACTTGACGCTGTTTTAAAAGCGAGGGGAACGACGAAGGTTTTTTAAGTGCCAAATTTTCATATTGATTGTTTTTAATTGGTTAAGTAGTATAAAGTGATATAAAGCTTTTCCTAATGTTCTGTTTATTGCTAAACTAAATAAACAAGGGTTTCGAATTGCAGAAGGTAGGCTTTTATTGAGAGTAGGAGAGTAATAAATTTCCATATAAGGTGATACGACAATTAGTGCACTCTTCTCCTTTGGTTAAACCTCTGTATCCGACTCTGTACTTATTCTCCCTTACTCCTTCTATCGCGATTCAAAATATATGTGCATTTTGACTGGTGCTATCATTTGAAGATGATGATGTTTGCCTGTTGGAAAATATATGCAGACAATCTGCAGACACTGTTTGAGTTGATGATAAACTTATATACAATATATAAAGTTGACGAGGAGACTATAATGAAATTTGTTCTTGAGTGTAGTACAGGATGATTCATAAAAAGGCACCCCGTACTTTTTTATCGATCCTCCATATTTTCATGAGTAGCAAAAGAAACAATAACTTGGAATTTCGTACAAGTGTTTTCGAAATTCAGAAAAGGCTACGTCAAATTTTCAAAGTTGGAGGCGTTTTTTTGCCATACCCGGTACATTTTAGGGAAACAGATCTATTTCGAATATTATTCAGTAAGATGAGATATTCTCATTCGATGGTGTGAAATTTAGGGATGAGATTCTGGCAGTACTCTCTCATCTGTGTGATCTTCATATGACTGTCAAAACTTATTATTGAATGAAGGTCGATTTATTTTTACACAGCAGTGAATGGTGAAATGAAATACTCTATCTCTTTGTTTTTGAATTTACTACGTGTTTATCTAAGTAGTGAGCCTGTTTGTTTGTTTTTTTGTTTGTTTGTTTGCGTGTATGTGCTGAGCATTTAAGGACGATGAGCGTAAGAGAAAGAGGGCTTATTGACTTGTTTTCAGCCCTTGCTGAACAAAGTCACAACTTATTGTTTTAAATGTAATATAGATATATAACATAAATCGTTTTTTGTCCAAATTCGGGCGTGAAAGTTTTATTTGGTGTGAAATTTAGGGTCGCTGGGGGAGCCTTATATAGGGATATAGGTTTTTGATATCTAAAGCAAAAGACCAAGGCTTTCTGCAGGATGTCTAAGGGACCAGGTCAACAATTTTATCACATAGCACTTTTCTGTTTTTGATATGATATCTTTCAAATATTTTTCAGTAAGATGAGATTCTGGCAGTACTCTCTCTTCTGTGTGACTTTCATATGACTGTCAAAACTTATTATTGAATGAAGGTCGATTTATTTTTACACATATAGAGCAGTGAATGGTGAAATCTCTTTGTTTTGAATTTACTACGTGGGTATCTAAATAGTGAGACTGTTTGTTTGTTTGTTTGTTTGTTTACGTGTACAAGTTTTTCTTTTATAAGAACAAACCGTATAAGAACATAAGGCTTCGAGGCCAAAAATACTATTTTTTGGCTTAAATTGAGAATAGTTTAGAACATCTGAAGGTTTCCTCCACTCGCGATGTTCTTATAAAAAAACGTTTATGTGCTGAGCATTTAAGGACGATGAGCATTTAAGAGAGAGAGAGAGAAGAGGGCTTATTGACTTGTTTTGCTCGCAATTTGACTCAAATATTTGCTTTTCTTTATCAAATGAATTTATAAGAATGACAAAGGAATGACTTGGTGCTAGACTTCAAGAAATGGACTTGCGATCTGCTGATATGTATGCATACAGTATAAGTTATTGTTGTTGTCTCGATTTTATGGTTTTCAAATGGATGCTGTTTTCTTTCGAAGTGTTCGAGAGATTCGTGCTAGTACAACTATGATTGAGCTTAAGTAAAACTACAGTCGAAGAGGGCCCTCATAGCGGTTTGCGTGTTTCTGGCACGATGATGTGATTTGACTAATTTTTGGAGCGTGATGCGTGATTACACAAATTTTTACACTGTATTGCTGAAATTGCGTGATGAACTTCGATCTGGTCATTTTTTCTTGATGCGTGATTGGGCCTGAAATTTAGCGCGAACTCGTCGAACTCGCATAAACTTGAGCAGCTTAATGGCTAGAGGCCCGCGACCGTGTTGTCCTGCAATATCTTGAACGCTCGATCGGCTGCTTAAGCGTTCTTTTTTCCAGAGAATTTCCGGAACATTAAATTAAAAAAATTATTTATTCATTTTCTCTTAGCACAAAAAGAATTAGTAAAAAAAAAAATCGAATATAAGACGAAATTGGGTGAACAAAAAAAAGAAGTACTCTTGGCAACTAAAGAAAACAATACACAAAGCCTTCGAAGATTGTTTTGAAGATAACCATTATTTGGCCTATAAACAGAGCAATACAGATACCACACACACACACACACACATACCAGGAAAACTATTTTTCTGAAGCTTGATATGATTGATGAACCGAAATAGAACAAGGTCAAAATTTTGACAGCTTTTTTATTTTGGCACACGTTATTTTTGGAGAGAAAGAACCATATTAAACACTGGAGAAAATATTTTTGGAATTATAATATATCTTTTGAAAGTTTTCAATTTGGAAATTATCAGAAACGAAATTGGTGGGAAACATTAAACAAAAGATGATGCTGCGAAATGGGGTTTATTTTTTCATACAATTATTATCGATATTTTCATTGACGATGTCAAGCCAAACTAAAGGTAAGCTGATTTTTACACGATCCCGTGGATTACATAATCGATGAGAATATGCGCTCATCGGACGCACTAAATTGACCATACCATCCTTGGTACTTGGTTCCGTCGTCCTCAGGCTTTAGTTGTAAGTAAGTAAGTTTGCGACCGCAGTCGAGGGCGACTCGAATGCACCCTTTTCGATAGCTACCTACCCGAAGGTAGGGGAGGGCGCCACTTCTTTCCCTGGATTTCTCCACTTATCCTCACTCTAATCCCTTAGTGCTGAGTGCCAAGCAGGACAGCAGTGAGTACCAGTTTTCAAGTCTTTGGTCTGACCAGACTAGGGGTTGATTCCACAACCTTGCGAGAGGGAGGCGAACACTCTTAGAACCACTCGGCCACCGTCGCTTTTGTTGTATACTCTCAGGTGCCGAATAAAAGAAAATATTTTTCCAATTCTTCGTTTATTTGGCACCTGAGAGTAATAAAGCTCGTAACAAGGACCCGAATAAACGGGCCTTTGTAGACAACAACATATTGTGCAAGAAACACGATCATAGTGTAGACCATGTTTTACGCATTTTCGAATTTTCTACACCTCCATTTTGCTACACGCTAGATGTTTCTCCCCTCTTCCGTTTATTATATTTTGCAGAAATTTCGGACCCGCCCCCTTTTATTAGGCCCCCTTACTATTCGGGTCCTTAGAGTAATCATCTGATTGAGTTTTAGTAAAGCATTTTGTTACCAACATAATACCTTAAGGGAAGAAATTTTCGCGGAATTTAATTTCGCGGTTTTGGGTGTGTCAACCGCGAAATTAAATTCCACGAAACACATAAAATCTTGAATTACCCCTAAAATTGGCGTTTTTAGGCTAAATTAGCCTATATTTTGGACTAAAAATACCCTCAACCGCGAAATTAAATTCCGCGAAATATTTTATTTGCAAGGTCTAAACCGCGAAATTAAATGCCGCGAAAATTTCTTCCAGCGAAATTTTCTTCCCTTCAGGTAGTCCTTCCTACATGCTTATTTTCTTTTTTATTAAAACATAGTTTACATATAAGAACATCTTGCCTGAGATTTGGTGAAAGTTATTTCTAAAAATTATGAAGGACTCACAATTTGAGTATTGGAAATTTTCCTATCAAAAACTTAGACCAAGGAAAGTAATATAGGCATATATTTTGAAGATGAGAGGGATAGGAAATTTGAGAAAATTTGGAAGAAAGTTAAGAACATCCGGGCCTCAACCAAAATTTTGTTGTTCTTATAAAACAAAACGTGTAGGTGGATTTTCAAAAAAACAATTTTAGAAAATTTAAATTATTGTTATTGTTATTACAGTTGACTCTCTCTATTTCGAATCCCAAGGGGGAAAAACTTTTGTTCGAATTATAGAGAGATTCGAATAGTAGAAAGTCTCTGTAGTAGAAAGTCTCTTGACGGTGACTTT
>JAUJPO010057003.1:0-14026 GCA_032270745.1 Tiaropsis multicirrata
TCCAGGGGGTCAGAAACGATTTGGACGGACATCCTCAACCCTAATATGCACTTGGACATCCAGGGGGTCTGTATCATTCTTAAACTGAATATCCAGGGGGTCTTTATTTTAAGGCCGGGTATCCAGGGGGCTCTGAACCTCGAAAAATGGATATCCTCAACAGGGGGAGGGGGGGGTACGGACAATTTCTGGAAAAGTCCAATTTGGCCGAGACTATTGTTTTCTGGAATTAGGGTACAGCCAATCATGTATGACTTTTATTCGCTGGATTTTCAAGAAACATTGTTGGCAAAAAAGTTGTTCAGTGTGAAGTTTCCTTTTAATCAAGTTCAAGTTTGAAAACTTTTCAAATGAAAGTACTGACGTTAGCAAACAAGTGGTTTTCAGGCTTGGCTCTGTCAAAAATTGTCTGTACCTGTCAAATTTCACGACTCTTCTTGAACAGCTGAAGAATTATTATGCTAAGCGACCAGACTATATATCATCTGGTTATTGATTATTGAGAATTTCTTAGAATAAATCTACTCATACGTACGATTGACAAGTGGTGCTCTCTGTGACGTCATCATTTTTTCTATTGTTTATCACCTCGAATTGTCTCGTGGTATTGAGGGGTGCAGCAGGGATTGCGAAAGACTTTCTCACCAAACTTGTTATTATAATGGCTGATATAAGGGTGATATAACAAAATGTTTCCACCAAATTTATTCAACGAATGACTGTATGCTTTTTCTACAAATGCAAATTTCTTTAATGTTTCTTTGTAGTGTTAAAATCAGTTTTCTCCGAGCTGAGAATAGTCTCATTTTAGTCTAACTATCGTCAGCCAATCAAATGTTAGAATATTTAGACTCTTTGCGTTGAATCGAGTTTCGTGATAAGGAGTGACAACAGGGATTGCGAAAGTTTTTCTCACCAATTGTGCTATTATAATGGGTACACTTTTGCGTGTCTGTAGTTCATTCTTTTTAGTTTCTTTGGAAACGTGTTGATGTTATTAAGGTTTTCTTGCAGGGTAATATAACGAATTTATTACCCCCTTGCACCTTATGTTTCTCTTCTCTTCTCTTCCTATGCTTCAGGGTATTACTGTAGCAGTTCTTTCCTCTGCGTTAACTTGAAGATTTCAGGTGAAAAGTTGTCGACAGAATGATGTGATTGTTACTGTATCTGGCATCGTGTTTAATAAGATTATAATTTAATAAAAATTTGAGAAAATGTGGATCAAAGTTAAGAACATCTGAGCCTCGGCCAAAATTTACTGGTTCTTATAAAAAAAGAGTGTATATCGTTTTTTGTTGTAACCGATTGGTCATACTTTTAGCGCCAACTTTTCTCTCGACACTTTGTTCAAAAATAGCGTTTTTTGTATGGGTGCACTTTTGCAAAGAAAATACGCATGACTTGTTCTTATAAAAAAGAAGGTGTCTAACGGTAGTGAGGAGATCCTTCGTTATTTTATCGAAATGGTCATTTTTCTTTTTATAAGCATAAAATACATGCATTATTCCAGTCTCTCAGTATTTATCGACTTGTTGTTGTTGAAGTTTATAATTCATCTTCCAATTTATTTGAGACCACGTCGTTCTTTATTAGTACAAAAGTCTCTAAAGATCGCTTGCATAAAAGAGACAAATTTTTTGTCTCGATGCTTCGCTCTCCAAACTCGTTTAAGAGACTTTACTACGAAAACTTGAGAGTAACTCTCTAAATGGTCTACAACCTATGATGTGTTCTCTTACTCAAGGGAAAATAAATGTTTGAGATTTTGCCGAAAGTATTCTTTCTTTCTTCGCAGTTCTCTCTGTTCTCATTCTTGTCTGTTCTGTTCTTGTAAAAAACGCGAACGAATATGATGATGCATTGTCTTGTCATTGTGAAAGATGATTATGATTTTTTTCTTGCCTCAAAAATATAAACATGTGAATATACAGATAAACACATGATCTTTTATAGATTTTCATGCTTTTATTATTGGTGTCTCAATATTTGTTTTCTCGATTATTTTTAGTTTGGAGTTTCTAGAGAAAAGCCCTTTTTGCCGAATTTAGTACTGAATGTATCTTCACAGGGCCAATCTTCGCCTTTCTGCGCCACGTGCGTTTTTCAACTCTTACCTTCTGATGGCAATCTATCACTCAGGGATTTTAAGATGTTTCTTGTTAGGGTCAGTTAGTGGAGACTCTTTCGTTCAACGTTTTCTCTTCTTTTGATTCACAATAAATCTAAACTTTAAGCTTTTCTTTTGATATGAATTTAACCGAAGATGTTTTCTTACTCTTGCTCGAGTCTCTAAAAGACGCCTCCTTCTAATTAATTTTGGACCTATTTTCCTACCGTCGATATTTGCTTAATTTCCTTTAAATTGTTGTAATTATATTTTTTCCTGTTCATAAAATGTGTTTATGTTTTGTTTATACTAATATATGATATAATATATTTCTAATTGCCACACCCTGGCAATTAAGTTTTAAGATCGGTGAATACTCACCCTTCGCTTTTGAAATGAGTTACACATTGTTCTGTATGAGAACAAGCAAGCATATTTAAGACTTTGAAGTAATAAGTTTTAAAGAACATGCTAAGAACATTTCTAGCCTTTAAATTTCTGAAGAAAAATAGTTTAAAACCAGCTAAAACTTTTCCTTTTTAGTAAAATTTAAAATAAAACATATTAAAAACACTTTTAAACTTGTACTCGCTGTCGTCCTGCTTGGCACTCAGCATTAAGGGATTAGAGCGAGGGTAAGTGGAGAAATCCAGGGAAAGGAGTGACACCCTCTCCTACCTTCGGGTAGATAGCTTTAAGAAAAGAGAGCCTTCGGGTCGCCCTCGGCTGCCGTCGAAAGCTTACTAAACCCAAAAGTGTTTTTTGACCCCAAAACCTTACGTTCTTATATAGTTTGTTCTTATGAAAAGAAACTTGTATTGACTATTGTGCACAAGAGGGAAAGCTTTCCATTTAATGGTCTTCGTAGGGTTATTTAGTCACTGGAATATTTCCACTTCATAAACCGACACCCAATAAAGTTCTTATGAGTTTTTTAGGGTTCTTTTCTCTGTTTGACAAATTTTGTCCATTAAATTTTTATTTTTTGAAGTCACGCCGCAGGAAACCATCAGTATTTTATTCCGTCAAAATAATTTCTATTCTAATCATTTTGATCACTTGATTTTTATTTTCCCATCAAAACCCTTTGTATTTGACCTGGAAAATGCATGAATTAAACATTGGAATGTGAAAAAAAAAAAAACCTCTCCTACAGATATTTTTATTATAAAAACATCAAAATTTTGGTCACTTGAAAAATTTAGTCACCTTTGTACGACTGAGTTTCAGTTCAAAAACTTGAACTTTTTTTGAAAACTCATGCGGGAGACCGGAAAAAAAAAATTTAACATTTTTTCTGTGATGTGATGGTGTGTTTCAGTTAAAAACTTAAACTTTTTTTGTTAAAGATGTTTGTTTGTTTGCTTTTGTTAATGTTCAGAAATTATCACACTCGTTCTAAAGTTCTAAAGTTCTAAAGTTTGCGACCGGGTGACCTTAAAAACAATTTCTCACCCGGCCGGTAACGCGGAAGCAACTTTTTTTAGGGTTGACTATATCCACCTTTTTTTCTCTATTCATTACCCATTACGTAATCTTTTCTCACTCGGATTTTCAGGGTGGTTCGGTATCAAAGATTACGTAATGAATAAAAAGTGTTGCATACCTTATTGGACAAAACAATGTCCGACAATTTTTTTTTTCACCGGACTAAATTATTTTGTTTTGTCCGATAATTTAACCTACCCAAGGCTATTTCCATTGAAAATATCACCATATTTATAATTATTTTTATCAGGTCATCCAAACATGCATCAACTATTTGTCACCATTATTTGTCTTCTAACCTATGACGTCACTGCTCTCAAACATTACGTCATCAAATATCCGACCAACGAAACGACCGGCCTTTTGACGCCGAAATGTGTCGGCCAAAATTGTGGATCCAATATGATGGGTTGGTTTCCAACAAAAAACCCAAGCGCATGGGGACTTTGCAAAACAATAAAAGACTCAAAAAACAAGCGGTTTATTCTAGAAACATCGTCCATAGATTTACCGCCCGGACTCCCCTCTCCCGCCCGGCTTTACATCAAGGTGAACGCCAGTTTCAATGCCTGCCAACCAGTTGGTGCAACGTGTGCGGAGAAGTTAATATTGGGAACACATTACGCTACGACCAAAGGTTTTTTCACTCAAACGTTCGAATTGAATTCCGAAGTCAAATCCAAAGGGACTTTCAAAGAGCACGTTCGTTTGATACAAGAATCAAACATCAAATCTATCAGTCTGGTTTTTTTGTCCAGTCATTTTTGTGGTTTCGTCCGAGAACTAATGGTATACTTCGTATATTGTCCAGTTGAAATCGTAAACATGGTACAGTACTCCAGCCTCAGTGCGGACTCTTCTGGCTTTGGTATTTGTTTACAAAATGCAACCAATTGGCGGAATGACCAGCCTTTGAGAAGACAATGCAGTGTGTCAGGAGAAGCAAAGGCTTCTGGAAAGTGTGTTTGTATGCAGGGCATGATGGGATACGAAAACGGAACAAAATGCCGAGGTATGAAACCTTTCATTCTATTCTTCATTATTTTATTTTTCGATCCTGTTATTATTAAGTTAGCGGTCCCAGCTCTTCATCGCCGGACCTACTAAATTCAGTTCAGCCTTATTTCGGAATATCTTCTTCTTTTCTTTCGTTGCCGAACAGAGCTGCAATCGTTTAGCGCGTAACGCGTAACCCCTTTTACGAGTAAAGACTCGCTTTAGCGCAAACCTTGCAACGAACTCGAAACTCGTAAAATGGCTAAGGTCCATGACGTTCTAAATCTAAGGCCTATCAAACGTGCATTGACATCAAAGTCCAGTAGGCCTAACAAAGAAATCGTTGCGTTGTTGCGTAAACTTAGAAGAATTATCCCGTCACGCTACTGTAAAACAAGTTTGGCGTTCGTGCGTTGTATATTGAGACGGATGCTGAGACTCATAGTCTTTAAGAGCTGATGAACATCTTTTAGAACTCCATACTAAAGTCGCTAGACCTTAGTGAGTTCAGTTCTATTTAGTTAAGCTGATAATTAACGATAGTGATAACGGCACTGAGTCAATGTACGCCAAATCTATGTCTATGGACGTCAAATCTATGTCAATGGACGTCAAATCTATGTAAAACTTTCTTGTCATTACTTAATTGTATGAAAGTCATATAAGGTAGATGTAGAGGCACTCCAAATCCAAAATACAGAAAGGAAATTTCGTAATGCTTGAGTAATAGATGTATCATCAATTTGTAATGTGATACTTGTATTACCGTATACAGTGTAGTGTTATAATGTTACAGTTGTATCAATAGTCTGTAAAAAAATACAGTTATTATAAGGAATAGTGGGATTCCACTAACCAACGGGCTTAGTAACCCTATAATAACTGTTCGGGAGGGCATTACGGGAAAATAATGACCGATGTCAAAACGTGACAGAGGTCATTATTCGACGTAATGCACGACTAAACAGTTATTATATAGATTATTACCCGAGCTGTGCATTTGCAAGCGAACTTTGTGTAATTTAATGTTTTTAAGGCTTGTGGAAGTTTTTGTCTATATGGCATGTGAAATCATTGCAATTTTTGTTAAAAAGTGACGTAGCCGGCAATTACTGGCCTGTAATTGCCCGATTGGCGTCACTTTAAACCAATCAGAGTTCAGTATCGAATTATAGAGTTCGGCCCTCTCGCTCGAGTAATAAATAGCATATAATGTATCTGCCAAATCGAACCATGTCGTTCTTTAGTACAAAAGTCTCCAAAAATTGCTTGAATAAAAGAGACAATATTTTGTCTCGATGCTTCGTTCTCCAAACTTGTTTAAGAGACTTTACTACGGAAAATTTCAATGGGCTTAATTTGGCAGCTCCAAACCCTCACAGGGTTTAAACTCTGTTCTTTCAATGAACATTTCAATTTATTTTGGGTCAAACGACGTTTCTACTTTGGAACTAAAAATAGATTTGCGGAAAATTTCTTGAACAGTTTTATGGGTTTTTTCTGGAAAAGCCAAAAGCTTAGGAAGTATTGGCTGGAAAATATGTCCAAAAATGATTAGCAGCGGCAGGGCATTTATTGGTGTGAGTAACTTTCTGTTTTTACAATTTGTATGTGAAAGAAAGTTTTGAGTGGTGAATAATAAAATGGCACTTGAAATCCCTTGATATATTTGAGTAGTTGTCGATGAGCTGTTTTGGCATGCATACGTTTGACGACATCTTGTACATCTTGTATGTACGTTTTTTTTGTAAGAACATACAGGCGTTCTTAACGTTCATGTCCTAAATAATGGTGAAAATTGGCTACTTTTTCATTATTTTTGAGAAAATATGTTTCTTTTTGGTCTTAAAATGTTCTTAACATTTTAGCTGGCCTTGAATAAGGCTCTATGTGTTCTTATGGTGTTTGTTCTTATAAAAAACGTGTTTCTCTTGCGAGAAGTGAAGTTATTTTTTTCATGTGTGACAAATTATTAGTTATGGAGGTTGTGTTGTTTCTAGTTTTTGTATTTTTGTCAGTTGGAATGATTTGATCTCGAATGTTTGTGATTTTTTGGAATAAGTGCGACGGGTGCAGTGGTGTACATTTGTATTCCAGTTAGTTTATGTCGATCTCAGAATAACGGACACGGCATTTTTATACGGAAACAGAACGGAATTGTATTCGGTCGTCTTCTTGGTTTTTATTATTTGTCAATATTAGTTTATAGGGAAGTGCGAAAACGTCAAAAACTGTTAAACAAGGAAATTAATCGGGGATTTCTTAATGAGTAATTTGAGAGTAATCCCGAAATCAATCGGATTTGGGAGGAGAAATGGTTGAGATTGTTGTTGTCTGAGAATGGATATTTATTTTTGAGAATAGGATCAAATTACATGGTAGACCATTATTTTGTGACCCTGGGCGTTGGGCGTAATTAGCGACGCGAGAGGTGCTCCTGTTATGATGGTCGATTTGGGTGGAGCTCAAACAACCCACAACCAGCGCCCTATTTCTTCGCCCGCCGCCCTTGTTTTTCATTTAGTGGTGTTTTATAACTTTTCTGATATTGTTTTTAATGGTACTAAGTTACTTTCCTGTGCAATCATCTTAAAATATCTTCATCTGAAAGCTCGAAATGTTTCTAGCATTTGTAGTAGTCCCGAGGTGGGCGGGATAGGGTGACTTGGAGGAGTGGGTGGGATATGGTGGCGTGGAGGGGTGGACGGGAGAAGCAAAAAAGGTTTCATTTTCGATCCGTCTTTTCTCCCTAACTAACCTATGTGAGTGAAAGCCAACTAATAGAGTCTATTTAATAAAACGCGAGGCTGTTTCCATGTGAACTCGACATATGAATGTTTTTCACACTTTCAAACGTATTATATCCAATCAACTTCGAACCAATGCCAATATCTCCTTGTGTTTATTACACAATCAGTGTTGAAAATACATAAATTGGCATTAACTCGACCAGTATTTATTGCACAACTTCAAATTGTTGAATAGAGTCATGAACAAAATGTTACACTGGATATATTTGAGATTTTGTAATTTTTATTTGTTTGCTTTTGTGTTTTATCGAGCATCGCTTTTGGGTCTATGCAGGGTTTTCAAAGGGGTTTTAAATTTCATTGTTTTTTTTGTTGAAAATATCGATAAATTTAACCACTGGTGTAGTGTTGTTCTGCATGACAATTTTTATTGGGAAGATTGTTCTCAACTTTTCTAAAGCCTAATATTATTCTCAATTTTACTGAAAAAGAAAAAGAGCCATTTTAGGTGTCTTGAGAAATTATCATTTTTGAAGGCTTAAAATGTTCTGAACATGTTCTTTATCTTAGCTTTATGGTTTGTAACTATTAAAAAAGGGTGCAGTTTTCATCTATTTTGTATGAACATCGGGCACTACCGTCATCTTGAATAAGATTTCACTAAAGAACAAAGTTTATAAGAACATAAGGCTTCGAGGTCAAAAATTTAAGAACATGTTAAGAAAAAGGGTTTGGAGAATCAAGAGTACTAGAAATAAGAACATTTCTTTCATTTTTGATTATGTTCACATGAATTTAAAGACTTAAATTAAGAACATTTTAAGGCTTGAAACCAATAAAGCTAAGAACATTAGAAGGCTTCTTCGAATTTTAATGTTCTTATAAAAAAATCGGACATTTATAAAAACGCATTAAAAATAGCCTGAGTAATGCCACCCATCATGAAAAAGCTTTTCTAGCCTCGTAGATTCTAACCCCACTATTTCTAGGAGGGTCTGGGGATTTTTAAAAACCAAACATATGGCAGGGTTCGAAATCTCATACATCATAAGATAATGGGTTGGGGTTTAAACCCCTCTAGAACGAACTATGCTTGCCTGTCCACCTTTCATCAGGCATAACGCACGCAGTTTGTAACTGGTACAGCGAGGCAGTGAAACAAGCCAAATCTTGAGCTGAGGGTCCTTGAAAAAAATTATCTTTCCAACTTTCACTTGTCAATCTACTAGATCTGGTACGGTGGCAACCATAACCTATCGTACCCGATGCATCATGCCTGTCTATCAAAGTCTCTAAGAATTTGAGAATCTTTTTCTATTGAACTATGTGAGATATGTTTGGTTTATTAAAGTAAATAAAATCGGTTTCAAATTTGGACAGTTTGTTTGTCATTAATTGGTATACACGTCTTTTCTTTTATTAGAACATTCAAAATTTTGTTCGTGTGATCTTAACTTTGTTCCAGATTTCCTGCCTCTCCCACCCTCAAATATATGTCTAAAATGCTTCCGTTGGTCTAAGCTTCCATTAGGAAAATTTCCATGTTCAAATTGTGAGTCAAATTCCATACCAAATCGGAGGCTCGATGTTCTTATGAAATTGTTCTTATAAAATAAAGGGTAGGTATCATTTATAAGTATTGCGATAGTTTATACATTTGTCAGTGTTTACATATTGTGTTAGGTATAAAAACATTTATAAGGAAAATCTAGACTTTTATTGTTTGGCAAAATGTTCAAAGTAAAGTGAATACTCACTCTGAAATGATATTTTGGACACTGAAAACGGAGATGAAGTTGCTGGTGCCCTATTGTTTATCTTAATCGAACAGTCATCTCTTGCTTAGTATTCTTTAGTGAATTTTGGTCTTTAAACAGTTGGTGTTTTCTACAATGTCGGACAAAAGGTTGTAGACTTTTTTTAAATAGCAAAAAATCAGCGAAAACACAGTATAACTTCCCCTTCAACCCCACTTGTTGCTTTTGAAAGTGGTTTGTTTACATCTGGTAGCAATAGCTGACCTTATTTACATCAACTTTGAAGGAAGGAGCTCATTTCTAAAAGTCTACGGACCTTTTGACCGACATTGCAATGCTGTTGATTTTCAAGGTGGACTTAGTCTAGTTATAGAAGTCTGTAATATAATAGGACGCATTGTCGAATTGAATGAATATAAGGGTTTGTTTGCAAAATGTGTACCTTAGTAACGAGATCAAGTTAAAAAAGCAGGTTTAGATACAGAAGTAGGCTAATTGACAATGGATGAGAAGTGTACGAGTTGTCATTTTACCTTATATTAACTAAATACTCTCCTCGAATAAGAAAGCGTACATCTCGCATATGACTACAAAAAGTGTCAATAATCATATTTTGTGAAATTTAGACACGATTGTTTGTTGTAGTTACCAGAGGAGCTGCCAAATTGAGCCCATAGTTTGGAGAACGAAGCATCGAGACAAAAATTAATATCTTTTATTCAAGCGATTTTTAGAGACTTTTGTACTAAAGAACGACATGGGCTCAATGTCAGATATGGTTCGTCTGATCGAGAGAGGGTACAAGACAAGACCGTAAAAAGAGTTTCCAGGTATGTCAGGATGATTGCCTGAACCCATCATAAGTAAGATCGAGTATTTTTTCAGATTTTCAAATACGCATAAAAGTCGTCTCGACTTTATTCGAAATTGTGTTTAGGGTTGGTAAGGAAAGAGGGTGGTATGGGCTGCTGCTCTCCAGAAGTCCAGATTCGCCGGTCAAATCAGGTGATGCAATATGCCAATGTCATTTAACCAGTTTGATTCTTATTAAGGATTTGTTTAGTCTAGTTTATTTGCTTGTTTGCGAAATGAAAAAATGTCAAATGTAGATATTGACAAACATTTTTGTTAATGTAGCGAGAGGTTTAATTTTATCCGCAATATAATTTATATTATGTTTATCAAACGGGAGTGTAGTGAAGGCTGATTTTAAAGTTTTCATATCGCGAAGACATGATTTGAAATCAAAGGTTATTATTATTAGGTTATTATATAAGACGTAACTGTGTTTTGAAATGAGGTTGTTTTTGTGTATTGGCGTCCTTTTGTTTAAATGCAATGGCGGCTTGTTTATTACTGACTTGGCTCGTGACTCGGATAAAGGTACAACACTTGGTTTATACTTCCGCGAACTACATGCATGACGTTTACTAGGTTACGTCATAATTTCCTTCGTTCAGAGCGTAAACTCCTTCTCTTCAGACTATGCACTTTGCTCTTAAAATTAATAAAAAACAGCGAGAACTACTGCACATGCGTATTACGATTTTCTTTTGAAAACAATAAAACAATAAACTGCGTCGACCAATCGGCTTTAGAAGATTAAAATGTTCATTTATAAATTTCTTTTGTTAAATGAAACCTTTGTTTCAATATCTGTCAATCAAGGAAATTATTACGTACATCATAAAGAAGATTGTTTACAAATCTCAGAGGGGTCATTATTGGCCAAGCATATAAAAGCCTATAAACCAAGAGAAAGGCATAAAAGCGTGGAGCTGTCTATTGTGTAGACTAGGCAATTACATACTGTAACTGTAATTAAGTTTTGCATGCATGCATGCATTGGCGGAAATCCAAGTTCTTTTCTTGGACAGCCAATTTCGTAAGTTGGATCCATACCTCTTTCAAATTCCACTCATTGGAATAAACAAAAGAACAGGGGGTTGTCAAACCGAAGTGTCTTCTTGAAGTGTATATTAAGTATTGATTGGTATTTTTATTTTGGTATCATGTTTGTGTGTTTTTCTCATGAAGTTGCTGTTTCCTTCTTTTTTCTCTTTTTGACTGTGGGTAGAATTTATGTTCGGGTCCTCTGTCCGTATTGAATTTTATTTATTTTTTACGGGTTTGATAATAGAGTTTACTACTAAGAAATAAACAAACCAAAAGATGAAAATCCGTTATATTTTGGTCACTGTCATGTACGTTATCTCCATCATACCATGCTCAACGGTGCGCTATTATCTCCTTAATTTTCCTAACACTACAAGTACAACCAACGTTTTTAATTTACAATGTGCAAAATCGTGTGGTGTTCAGAACGGAGGCTGGAGGTTCGAAAACGAAGGTTGGGTATTCGAAGAGAAATACCTCCGAGACGATTGCTGTAAACTGAAAACTCAACGAATCCCTTTCCCGATAGACATTCCGAAACCCGTTCAACTTGAACTACAACTGAGCATTGATTTCCGTCAATGCACGTTGTACGGAGATAATTGCCGGGAGTACCTCTCGTTGAAAGGTCCGGACAATAATTACCAGAAGACTATTCAACCGGAAGCAGCCGGAGTCACGATCGTCAAACGGAATTATACAATGCGAATCACGAATTACGTACAAATGACTTTCTCCGCCGTCAATTTCGTCGGCGTCGTTCAGGCCGTCCAGCTATCGTTCCTCTATTGCAAGTCAACGACGCGCCGTTTAGTTCAATACCCTCACATGGCAATTAATACGGAAACGGCGGGTCATTGTGTTGATAATGCTGTCCTGGGTATACCGAGTTCCGTGTTAAAACGGACTTGTCTTTCGATCGGGGAGACAGTGGATAGCGGACATGGTTGTGTTTGTGGGAAGGGATTTGAGCTTACCGGACAATATAAGTGTAGTGGTAGGTATACAGTCCGCTCTCATGATTCGATCATCATAAATAAAAGTGTTTTTTAAAACCAGGGATTTCCAGGGATGCAATTATCACAAAATACTTGCCTCCCTTTCAAGCTGTCGTCAAGGTACTGTAATTAAATCCCAAAGAGATTTCTGTAATGGAAAAGAATACACTTTATTTGAAGTCCTTTGATAAAAAATCGTCATGGTAATGAATTTGAGGCGGCTAGTGTTGTTCATGACGTAATTGATGAAAAGGTCCTTCATTTTCCTACTAACGGAGGTATTAAATAACACAGCAGATGGAATGGACCAAACAACCGTCGGCATGGTAACGTACAGTCCTTTTAATGTTGTCGCTAGCACTAAAATGAATGATGTGCCATAGACGCAAAAATTATATTTTGGCGCTTTAACAGTTAAAATGGTTGCGGACGGCTCAGAAATTTAACCACTTACTTTTGTGTGACGAAAAATAAAAATTGTATCGGATGAAAAAAAGCGCTAAAATTAGTTTTCCCGTCATGGGATTTATCGAGAAAAAAGAAACTTGACCGTGAAAGTCATTCTCGTAAAAAGGTAGTTGTGACTCATTCTTTATCTGTTTTATTCTCTTATTCTTTTAGCCTGTGATGTCAACTCGTACAAAGCAACGATTGGGAACGGGGCTTGTCAACCTTGTCCAAACAATTCATTGGCTAACACAAATCGAACATTTTGTGATTGCAATGCAGGTTTTCAACGTTTTAACGAATCACAAGCTGACTCTCTCTGTTTCTCATTAGGTAAAGAAAATTTAAATTTGGTGGAGTTGAATGAAGTGTAATTTGCTCTAATAGGCTGGTCCTTTTGAATCCAAAAGTCGGATGTTATCCAACCAAACCAGCTCACCAGCCCGAAAGTACAACAAAGATGCAATGGCAAGCTATATCGATTCGCCGGGCTTAATCAAAATCAGAAATTCAGTTTGCCAGCTGCGAGTCTGACTTCCCCAATCTATGAAAAGAAAACCTGAAACGCGATGCCTTATCGGGGAAAAATAAGTCGGGAAAAATTTTAGTCGGGAAAAATTTTGGTCGGGGAAAAATTTAGTCACTTAGAGAATTTTTAGTCACTTTTACCCGACCAATTTTTTCCCCGACTTTTTTTCCCCGATAAGGTAATAGAATTAGATAAAATATTCTAATTTATGCTAATTTATGCTAATTGGAAAAGCCCATTAACAACAGTAAGAAATGACTTACTAGCAAGGAACCCAATTATTCGAGCCATTTTCTCTGAATGGGTACGCCACATCGATAATAACAAAAGCAGTACAGTTAAAAAGATCAAACAAATTCCAATCACAATGAAGATTAGGGTCACAGCCCAGTAAGATGGCATTTTGAGGGCTTCGCATTTTTCATCTTTAGAGTCTTGGCCGCTGAACAAAACACAAATTTTGGTCAACCCAAGCCTGGTGGTCCCTACAAAAAATACATAATAAATATGTTTTGTAAGGTGAGACCAATTTAATTTGTTTTTATACAGGCCTGACCGACCCTGATTTTGCTAAAAACGAAAAAATAAAAATATCAAATCTTCTCTGGTATACCATAAAAAAAATAGGATTTGTAAATAGTTAAGAAAAATGTATTTCATAATAAAAGCAAAACTTTATAAATGTAAGCACTAAAGTGTTCGCAATTTCTATCTCATTGGTCAAAGAGGAAGATATATTTATCATTTCGACCTAAATAAATATTGGGAATGAATTCAAGTGTCTTACCGACCCGGAAATATGAATAAAAATATTTTTATATTACCGACCAACCGACCCATATTTTTCTAACGATCTGCCTGTAAAACAACAAATTAAATTTGTCTCGCCTAATTGATTTACGTTTAATACTGTATCATGGTGACCACAGAAATATATTTTGTAAATTCCAGGACTTTCAAGGACTTTCCAGGACATTCTTTTACTTTTTCCAGGAGTTTAGACCACAAAATTCCAGGATATTCAAGGACAAAATTGCAAAAAACAGGAAAAATCA
>JAUJPO010057014.1:0-28459 GCA_032270745.1 Tiaropsis multicirrata
TGGAACAGAAGTAAAAATAGTCTTTTTCAGGAACTGGGCTGGAAAAGCTGGAAAATAGTACCTTTTAAGGGATTAAAGGGCTGGGAAAACTGGAAAAAGATTTTTCAGATTAAAGATTTCCGTAACTCTGATAAGCAATCTGTGAGTATCAATTTTCAAAAATTTTCTTGTCGGATCCAACCTTGGTGGATCCTCCAAATAAAGAGAAAGTTAACTTTATTATGATTAGAACTTATTTCCCATATTTTAACATGCCCTGTCAACTGGTGGAGACATGTTCCTCTGACTCATTTTTCCAAGTATAATCACTTTATTGAAAAATTTAAGATATTTTTCTTGAACTTTCTTCCATACTCTTGCAAAGTGAATCCTAAAATGGCACTTTTGACCTCTAAAATGCTTAATTTATTTCCCCATGGTGTCGAAAAAGTTCTGAAATTTGACTTGGTTTTCTACCTTGTGTCCAATTAGTTGGAAGGATTTACTAAATGAAAGATACAAAGACTAATTTGTAGCAATATTTTGAAACTTTTTCAATATTTTTTGGCACTTTTAGCAATATAGCAATAAATATTTCTGAATATTTTGGATCCCAACCCTGGAAATGCCTGATGTTTGTTGCTGATCATCTTTAGTCTCCTCCTACATGATCTCTCCTTGAAAGTGTTGTGTTGATGAAAAATAGTCGGTTCGTCCAATAGCCGTCAAATACTTAAAACCAGATCGACTGATCCTATACTTAAGTTCTTGGAAGATCTGTTCCGTTAGGCTTAAGTGCTAATGTTATAAAAAAGTCAAGAGCCCAAAAAAACTGTTAAATTTCAAACTCACGTTCGCTGACTTGTCCGTTCTTGTGTTTTCAGGGAGCTCAAATCTACGTTGTTTCACGAAGTTGCCGTGTGGTGGAACCGGGGTACGTTCTCAAGCTTAATGTAACTTTGCTTTGGGTTCGGAATAAGCACCTTATTGGTTGTCAAACCTATACTTCTGGAAGTTTTTGAAAAGTTTTTGAAAAAGCGAAAATTAATTATAACAAATGGGTCTGAAATTGCTAATGTTCGTGGTTTGTGAGTGAAGAAATGCTATTCAGAGTTTTCTAGATTTTATCTTTTCTATTATATGCTTTTTTAACGCTGAAATCTTATTTTATTATTTTAGACTGAGCCTTTGTCTTTTTAGGAAGTTTTATACATGTTTTATACATTATTTTTTTGCCCCTTTTTTTCGCGCCATATGCACTTAAATTTGCCCGGCTTTTTTGGCTTTTGGTGGGTTGTCCCGTTAGAAGAACAACAGTTGGGTATTGTTTTATTTTTTTCAACTATTATGCACTCGGTAAACCCTCATATACTCGAATAAGAATTGCTGATTAGTTTTGTAACTGTGTATCATTTCTCTCTGGTATACAGGTGGACGATGACACAATTTGGAACGAAACACACACTGCAAACGCTGCTCGTATGGCTGCCGGCTGTGTCATTGAATTGGCTTTCAAGGTAGCTTCAGGTGATCTCAAGAATGGTTTTGCCATCGTGCGACCGCCCGGCCACCACGCGGAGACGCATCAAGCCAAAGGGTTTTGTTATTTCAACTCGGTTGCCATAGCAGCAAAATTGTTGTGTATGAAAATGGCAGTGGAAAGAGTTATGATCCTTGATTGGGTAAGTAAGATGACGGCCATTTTCGTTTTTTTCTTCATAAAATCTTTATGATCGGACACCCTTAATTGAGCTTTTTGAGAAAGCCGGCAGAGTTAAGTTTCTACGGATTTTTTACCGATAATAGTTAGTTAGCCGTTTCTTTTACTTCGTTGTGTGTAATATATTTCTTTTGATTCTTCATGCTAATTAAAAATCAAGCAAACAACAAAACGAGGCTCTTGATAAGGAGCACCTATTTGATCTATAGAATCATAATAGAATAAAGTTTTTTTTTCTATTTTCCCTTTGACGAGTATGTCGAAATTTGTTGGGTAAATACCACATTCTTTCCGCCTTGAAAGATGAAACTGCTTGGTAGTAAAAAAAGAAGATAAAGTTTTCTTTAAATCTTTTTGATGAATTGATATTTGGTTACTATTTGCACTGTGACTTTCCCGAAAACCTTTTTTTTTTCTATGTACCGAGCGATATACTTTTAAATTAACAAGCAAACTTCGTTTTTTGACTGATATTGAAGATAGTAAATGTATTTCGATTCTTTCTGCTTAATACACAATTCTTTAGCGAGAACATCGAAATTAATCCAATACCATACCTTTTCTTGATGAATTTGCGATGATAAGAAAAAACCAGCCAAAACTAGTAAAACAAAAACTAAACTGGATATGTTCGATTTCTGTACTGTTTTTAATAAATTAGGGCTTGAAAAAAACGACTATTTTGGCTATTTACGATCAAGATGCGTTAAAATACTACAGAAATCGACTACATACGTCTTCTAAGTTCTATATCGATTTTTGAGAGCTTTCGAATGGTATATAACATGACGTGAAATGTTTTTCTTAGATTGGACTGGTTTTGCATATCGTCGCTGTAGAATAAAAAAGCCCTGTAACTCCATTTTTGGACAAAATGAGTTAGAAACATATTCACAATCTTTTTGGATTTTTGGATTTTCGGATCAAAAGAGCCGTATCTCCAATCTGGCTTGTTTGTCTACGTTGCCTTACTACCTAATCATTAAAAAAGCAGTTTTTAAATTTCAGATGAAGAAATATATATCTCCATCTGAAAAAATATGTTTTTGCCTGAAAAAGGTTATAATAGTGGATTGCAAGGAGAATCTTTTTTCAGAAGACTCCAAAATCAATTTTTCGTTTTTTGCCTTTTTCTCAAAATAAGAAAAATGTTCTTCTACAGCAACGATATAGTTTCGTAAGAGGTCGGCTTTCTGTACTCAATTTCTGATAAAGAACAACTGACATATCTGCCATTTTTGTTTCTGTAGGATATTCACCATGGAAACGGTACACAACAAATGTTTTATGATGACGACCGTGTTCTGTACGTGTCTTTGCATCGCCACGATGAAGGAAGCTTCTTTCCTGGAACTGGAAAAGCTGAAGAGGTTTGTAAAATGTTCCCAAATCTGTTTCATTGGGGGTACTGACCTTGACGACCGACGGATATGTCGAAAAGAGGACCCTGTCAGAGACTAATCTTTGACAAGTTTTTGGCAAATTTGCTGGCTTTTGGACCCTGCAGAGACTAAAAGGAAAAGATTTCTCATAGCTTTTGGAAAATAGTGCTAAAGATTTCTAAAAACCGATCCTACAAGTGTTGGGACTACAAAAGGGACGGTGTTTTTTGAGCTGAAAATTTTATAATTGATTCTTTTGTACTATATCTTTATCTATCTTTTAAACTCCCGCATAATAATTCATTTTTACTATTTCTTTTTAACGTCAAACTGTACCCAGTTTTTCTAGGGGGACTACAAAAGGGACGTTTTACTTTTTAGTTGATATCTTCGGCGTAAAAAAGTTTTGAAGTGTAATATTCTGAAAAATTAGTTTAAAGGCAAATATAAAAAGACTGATTATAGTCTGTGCACTAAATTCTTAACCAAAGTCATAATAGACTACAAAAGGGACGGCAGGGAGACTACAAAAGAGATGCTTATTCCAGGCGCTTTCACGCTCATATTGAACTTTACTTTCACTTTTTTGAATTTGACGTCATGATTTGACTTCAACTCGGTCCTAAATTGGCCTTTTTGAGGTTTAAAAGGGCTGTTTTTCTTAATGATTTTGAGTATGGGACTTGTTGTGTAAAATCGACCTATTTTCTAGCTTCCTTGGCCTTTAGAGCTTTTCCTGTGACGCCATTTTTTACCCAATAAACATTTTCGGGGGACTAAACTATCTCGATTTCTACCATTACAGGGAAATGTTTTGTGTGGTTTAATAGGTTCTCCAACATACAATTGACATCACAACATACATTTATATAGCAGCGTTAAAGGTCCAAAAAACGTAAATTTTAAGAATTGTAAAATTTTTAGAAAATATGTTGATAAATAGAGAGAAGGGAGTTTTATCATTTTTATGTTTTTGACGCCTCAATACTATCACCCTACTAGAGAAACTTTCTTATCTAGTTAACAAGGCGATACCTCGAAGTTATGGAGTGATTTTTTAAAACGTTCCTTTTGTAGTCCCAACACCTGTATCATAGCAATTTATTTTGGGACCCTGTCAGAGACTCCGGAGTCTCAAAATTAAAGGTAGTACCCTGACCCATACCGTTTTTGTTGGGTGCCCCTCCCCCGGATTTCATATAGTCCATACAGTGTGTGCCCTTCCCGACTAAAAACATTGCATTGTTTTTTTGTAATCGGCTAAACTATTCTGATGAAAGTTTTTATCTTGGGAACTGGTAAAGAGAAAGGTTATTATTTCACCCAAGAAATATTTTGTCCTTGGTGGATACAGAAGGTTCGCAAAATCCTTTGACTTCCACATGCTGACTCACATAAGGAATATGAGCAAAAGCAATACTCGCCGTCAAAACTTTTAAGAACCTTCTCTGTATCCGCCACTGGCGATATCTCATCTGGGCGGCTGTTAGGAACGCCTATTTCTTTCGTTTCTGCCGTTTTCATAATAATTTTTTTTCGTTTGCAGTGTGGTGCAGGAATAGGAGCTGGAACCAACATTAACATTCCCCTCAATGGTGGGCTAGGTACGTTTTTCTTTTAACTGTATAGAAAAATTGGCCTATCATGAAATAGTTGTCGCGTCACCCCCAGGAAATTATTGTCAAAGTTATTTCATATAGAAAGGCCTCCCTCCTATCTTTAGAATAGTGGAATAGCGAGGTTACGCAAGGGGCTATTTAGGACCTTAGATGCGTCTGTGGCGGCCTGTACATAACTCGTCTAAGCAAAACTTGTAAACGAAAATCTATGTACAGGACGATACAGATGCGTCTAGCGTGCTAAATAGTTTCTTGCGTAACCTCGTTAATATCAAACGTTCATATAGAATATCCTATTATTTATGATCATTCGAATCTCAAAAGTTCAATTCGAGGCAGAGATGATTATAACCCTAGTCACGCGCATGCCCATGCCAATTTTAGCGCCAAATTTTCTAAATTTAAGACTTAATTTTTTAAACGGAAACACCCTTAAAAAAGCCGGCCGGGTATGAATAAACATGTTATAATCTTTTGGGATGTTTCCGTAAAGAAGAATGACGTAATAAATATGTCTGTTGAGAATTCTAAAAAACTTTCGGTGTTTTCAACGTGTCACTCTAAAGTGTTTTTTAATATCAGTTCAAAAACCTTTTTTCATTCTATCATGATGATTCATCCACCTATCCTCGTATAAAAAAGTTTCAACCGAGAAAGAAATACATAATGAAAAAAAATTGAATGGGATCTCCCTTCCATATTTTTCATCATATATATCACAATATTCCATTTCGAACTTTTATCTATGTTTTTTTTTCTCATAAGCCCAATCTCCATTTTATCCGCCTTTCGATCCCAGCGCTGTCGTTTGAGATCCAATTTACTGCACCTTGTCTATGTTTCCCTTTCATTCTTATATCAATGGCAAGATTAAAAGACTAACCTAATTTCACATCATACAGTTTTTCCTTCTTTTACTCCTATCCTCTGCTGTTCCTTTAAAAACTTTCCTATTTTTTACTTCCTATATATGCACCACGAAATCCACCATAAAATCTTTATTACCCCTTTTTTATCGGTCTTCCTGTGTGCCTATAAGGATCTATTTCATGATCTAACCATATTCTAAATTGCGAAGGGTTTTTTCGACAAAAAGATCTTCTATTTCTTGAAAACCCTCTCTCTTTTTGTTTTATAAGCTTTTCTCTTATTCCATTGTATTACTCTGTCAACTTATTATTTAAACTGTGGTTTACTTATCTCCCTAATATAGATCGAATTTATGGAGATAAAAACCCAGATGCCCTTTCCGCGACTGAGAGGAAACCCCTTCTTGTACCAGTTCTTGTAGAAAAAACATACGAAAATTATGTGAATGAAGGAGACCCCTTTTTAGCTGTTGTAATTTTCTATTCTATTTCTATTTTCTATTCATGAAATGCGTAACTTTCTTTCTATGGGGTGGTGTCACCCCAGAGAAAAGCCAGCTGTTTACTGTTATTTTTCACCTCAAGCAATAGAACTGAGGGTACGCACCTGGCTTTTTCAAAGGCTACTGATTCAGTTGAAATCATAAATTCTAAATGTTTCAAAACCCTGGCTACACTAACGGATCTTCTTTGTTTTACTCCTATTAACTCGCCTTGTTTTCCCGTTCTCTTTGATAGATCCGATGTATGGAGATAAAGAATACTTAGCGGCCTTCCGGTCAATCATCTTGCCCGTTGCCAAAGAATACAAACCGGACATCATTCTTGTGTCCGCTGGTTTTGCGGCTGCGGATGGCCATTCTCCGCAGTTGGGTGGTTACAATGTCACTGCCGCATGTAAGTATAGACATAGTAAAGGTTCTACTCAGCAGAAACATGACGTTTATATTTCAACGTTCTTTCAACGTCCAAACAATGTCCCGTGTCTGCTACTAATGTTCCAACGGGGGTGCTGTGCAGACATATGTGATTTCAAAAAACGACCCTACGTAAGACAAATTCTGGCGTGAAAAGGAATGGGAATCAAATTTCCATAGTTTTCTCAAATTTTCCAAAAAAGGGATCCTACGAAGAGTGTTTTTGCAACCCTACCAGGGATTCTCGAAAACCGAAAAAAGTAGTCTGGGCCAGCGGTACATCTCCGTATCCATTTTTGTCTAAGTACCCCCCCCCCCCCCTGGCCCTCTTGATCGGTGTTTTATAATTTGATTCATCCCGTTTGCTAATTCAATTTGTAAAGCTTCCTTGTTTCCGTATAGACGGTCGCAGATGTTTCTTCAGCTTCGAGCCCTCTTGATCCCTTTAAAAGATCTTCATAATGTTGGGTTTTAATAATGGTTGGAGTTTTCCAAGAGATTTTTCTCCTCAAATCATTTGATTGGATTTTGTTGTTTACCTTTTCGAGAACAATACACAACAGACTCTCTTTCTTTATGACTTTCTTTGAATGTCTTTATTAAACTAATGCCGGTCAATTGTGAGAATATTACGAGGCTTAAGTTTGACAGGGGTAGCCCCAAAATCCGTCTTTTCTAGTCCAGGTGTCGTTTGACTCACCAATCCAAACATAGACAAAGCCGATACTTCAGCGATTATTGCACCCGATTCCATACCCTCGTATAACCTAGTTTCGTTTTAACTGTAAACGAATGTTACCCTTTGCGAAGTTTGTGTTATTTATTAAGGGCGTCGGTTCCCAATGACAATGATTTGTGTTAAGTGAAAATTTCCCACACATCTTAAAGCTTTGCACAAAGAAGTAAAGTACATGTTTATTAAATGATGTTCTACCCCAACCTCCCTATATCCTTTGTTCTTCAACTCCTTTTGATGAATCCATTATTTTGTGTTTAGGTTTTGCATACATAACCAAACAGCTTATGGAACTTGGCAATGGGAAGCTGGTATTAGCTCTTGAAGGAGGGTATGAAAATAGTATTGCTTGCAAAATTAGTTCTCTTGATCCCACGTGTGCAGCATTTGTTAAATCTTTAGCCTAACGTTTTAAACATTAAACATAGAAATGTTAATTTCGAAAACTTCATAAGTTCTGCATCGGTCTTTCTTGGCTCATTTTTGAAAGATCGGTATCAATCATTGATAATACACCAAAACACCTTTTTTCTAATGGTAATGTTGACACTATATTTTGTTGTTAATCAGATACGACTTGCAGTCGCTGTGTGACTCCTCAGAACATTGTATACGAGCACTGCTTGGTGGTGCAACCATAGAGCTGACAGAAGAATCATTGTTGACGAAACCACATGACAATGCTGTCAAATGTCTGGAGAAAGTTGTTCAAATACAAGGTTTGCAACCATACATAAAGATGTTGTTCTTTGCGTCCATGATACATGATAAGCTTGAAAAGGGAAATTTGGGGAATTTGCATGTGTTTTCTTATATCTAATATTACACTGAAAAAATCCTTGAAAACGGCCCAGACCGAAACATTTTGGGTTTGATTAGTATATTTAATGGTCTAATCCCGTTCCATTTTCCAATATAATAATACTTATATATAATACTTACTTACTAATATAATACTTTTATGCGACATCTCATCGAAATTAAGAGGGTGAAATATTGCAGGCTGGAAGAGCTGGAAAATAGTAAAATGTTTGTGTTTTTTTTTTTTTTTTTTTTTATAATCATCAAACAGACAAGTTCCTGCTCCCGCAAAAAAACCTGCTAAGTTATACAGCCAGCAGATAGGAACCAACTTAGTTTCGTTGACCTTGATTGTTCACTTCAGACCGTTTCAATGTTGCAATCCCGCTATTTTTACAGGGAAATACTGGCCTGGTGTCAAACGTGCAGCTTCTCTGGTAAACTCCAGTCAAAGTAGTGCCAAGAGGCTGGAGAAAGAAGAAAACGAAACTGTGAACGCGTTGGCTTCTTTATCGGTCCGCGTTGTGCAACAGAACGGAAAAAGCACTGAAGTTAGGTAAGAAGGCGATTTCATTTCTTGTTTTGACAAAGTATACATAGACCTACTTTAGACGGTAGATCTTTTGCCGTGTCCAATATAATTGATTAAGATCAGCAAAAGAATGACAATCAAATACTTTGCTTTAAATTGATAAACAAGAATTCGGTTGCATTGACGAATACTTTGACTTTAGACGGCCGATTTTTCGCCGACTTTTTGCCGACTTTAATCTCACAATCAGTTTTGACACGGCAAAAAACCGACCGACTAAAGAAGGTCTTTTTCTCTTTGGGTCCCCCTTTTAAGGTAAAAAAAACATCCAAAATTAGCTACCTTTCTTTAAAAGTCTATCAAGTCGAAGCCCAGTGGCCACATCCTCGTCTGCTCCAGTGGCCACATCCTCGTCTGCTTGTAGGGTAGGTTACTCCCCCTATTTTTGATGCTTGGATAGAATTCAAACTATCGGAGAGAACGTCTGCCTGATGAGCGTCGTGAAATTTTTAAATTCCTTTCTGGGAATAATCGAGAATTCTATAGTCCCGTGCACGTGGCGTGATAAAGCTATAGGTTGTAATTAAACTTTTATTTGTATGGACGGCTTTGGTTAACCTGTCATCAACAAGGGCTGGACGTTTTCTAAATTAATCTGATAAGCTTTGGGGCCAGAAGTATATAGAAATCCAGGCTTGATGACGCTTGATAAAGGCATTAAAAAAAAATTATTGAGATCCTGTTACGAGTTATATTATCTTACCAATAGGATTTATTATGTGATTGCTACGATAAACTTAATTGAGAATTCCATCCTATTTTGTTTTGTTCACGTTTTTATGCATCATGGTCATATCTTTATCCTTCAGTCTCTCTCTCTCTCTCTCTCTCTCTCTCTCTTCTATTTCAAGAAGGCAATTAAAATCTTTTTTCTGACAATGCAAAATACAACCTGCATTAATACATTGAGCGATAAACTCACTAATAGTGGTGATGACTTTTGAATGAAAAGTTAACTTAATTAATCGATAGTGATGATGAATGGCTTAGAAATTTTAGCTAAAATGTTGCTTTATTAAGCGAACCATTTCTTCACCTGCACGTAATCTATCATTAATCTTCCAATTTGAGACCACGGCGTTCTCTTGCACAAATGTCTCTAAAATTAATAAAAAAGACAAATTTCTGTCTCGATGCTTTGCTCTCCAAACTCGTTTAAGAGACTTTACCACGGAAAACTTGGGTGGTCTCAAAATGGCACACTGATACAGTGGTCTTTTACGTTCTATGTCTAAAATTTGATATCGAAATTCTTGCATTTAAAGACACATAGATCGAAAATCTTGAACCTCGTTAGACCATTTCACAGTGACTAATAAAGCTATTGAATTGTGAATTGATAAGAATTAATAAGACATTCAAGTTTTTTTGCCTTGTGTTGATAAAGAGGTTCTGTCACAGTTATTCGTATAATTCTTTTGTGTGACGCACTAATAAACATTTTCAATTGAACCCAATTTTTCAAGTACGTGATGTAAAGGTAATAGAAGGGAATTAAACTTCTATGATTGATGTGACAGATATAGCAGCGTCGTCGGAGGAAGCCAGCTGCATGTTTTTTTGGAACGGTAGTCTCCGAAACCATTAAGATTAATTGACAATGAAAATTTCCAATTACTTGCAAATCAAAATGAAAATTATCTCTTTAATAAGCGAAGAATTCAATTTGTCAATTCTGTTTAATCCAGATTTAATTCTTTTACTGCGTCAATTGCGATATTGATGCAGAAAATAGAAATATATTTTGAATGACACCATTTAAGAGATTTGAAATTTGTCACCATTAATTCATTTTGGTATTTAACGCAAAATACATTTTAATTAATACTGTCTACATGAATTTTAGTGATTTTTCAAGATGCCAAGGTACAAAAGTGAAATTAGTTTAGAAAACCAACTCGTTTGGAATAGTTTCGATGAAATCTAACGCTTTATGAATGAATGAATGAATGAACGAACGAAAGAGTGAATGAGTTGACCTTTAATTTTTTTGAATCCTCGGATTAGTTATTTGCGGAAATTGATTCGCCGTTATAATTTCACGATGCCAAACAAGGATTTAGCACCAACGTAAATTTTCAGTTCCTCTTTTCTTAAGTGTCTGTGAAAATAAATTGATTAAAATTCTTGTTTTTTCCTTTAGAGACCTCCCAGGAACTTCCTCAGTATTATTTGGGTTAAGTGCCTGCAAACGTACCTACAGAAATGGCACACTTCAACAAGTTTTTCAATGCTTTTGACCTCTCTTTTATATTCTTCAGACAAAAGTCAGGGTAGCACCCACTCAAAATATCATTTGATTTGATTTCCTTATCATGAAACACACTAGTTGACATCACTTAATGTAAACCATTTCCTATCCAATCCTTCTCCTTTCACAAACCTACCACATTACAGCAAAAAAAGCCACTAAATGACAAAACGCCATCATTTCAAATTCTTTACTTAAATCTATGTACGTAGCTTTTTGAAAGCTCTGGAAATGCGCAAAATATTGTTGGTTTCAAAACATTTTAGCAATTATTGCTTCACCCTCAACAAATGCATTCTAATTCAACGTTTTCAACACGTCATTTTCCATTGTTTTTATTCTTGAAGAAGCTTTTTCTTCCGAGAATGATTCGAAAAGTTTAGCCTGTACTCTATGCATTCCTTGCGTCGTCAAAAAGGTTTTCCCAAGACCCAACTACATAACTATTCTCTTTACACTCCGTGTGCCATTTTTGTACCCTTTTGGCAACACTATATTTTATGATTAAGTCAAAGGATGATAATGACGCAAACTGACGTCAACGTTTCTCTTAAGGCGTATCCTTTTTTATTCATCATCTTGATTATTTATATTACTCTTCCAAAACCTTCAAACATCCACATCGAACCGAAAGAAACATCGGATTTCATGGTTTACTATTTACGTCATTTCGAATCCAGATTTTAGTGCGAGTTTCTTTTTCTATAGATATATAGCAAGGATGTGTATTTCAAAACAATAGAGCGGTCTTCCCACGGGAGTATTTATTATCTGCTACTCCTAAAAGATAACGTCATCATATTGGTGATTTCATTTGTATTCCGTTTCCATGGTGACGTCCAGTAAAAACTGGGAGAGCTTAAATTCGGACACGTGATAAAATGTCTTTTAGCAAAAAAACAAAAATTCGACTTTTGCCTTGCTATATCTATATGGTATGTTTTATATGGTATGTTATTGAGGAGATAATATTGAGATGAGCCAAAAATCATTACATTTTCATCATTAACATCATTATAACCAGGCTCTCTACAACCTCTTTCCCAGGTCTCTTCACGTCCCTTTTGACGTTTTTGATATAGCTCGATAAATATTCTTTGACGAGCCATACAAAAAACGTAGAATAGCGCTGGAGGATACCCTAGGAACAAGGTCGTAGAGAGGTTGCTCTGGTTAATGACACGAATCAAATTTTATTAGTTTTTCATATTGCTCTCCTCAATAACATAACCTTATAGCAATGCAAGGCCTCTCTACATCCGCCATTATTAATCGGTTCATTAAACACAACAATGCAAAAAATGAAGAAGAAATAAAAGACAAATACAAAGAACGAACGAAAAACTATTCAAATGTTTCCTCTTCATTGTCAAGATCATTAAGCATGTGATCTAAATGACCAAGTGATGTCAGAGCAACAATTTGTAATGAGCTTAATAGCAGGATAATAATGTATCAACGTCAATTTCAAGTTTTTCCAAAACGTTTTTTCTTTGATGCTGTCTCTCTTCACTTTTTTTTCGAAGAACTTTGAATTTGGGGTTGAGCCTATCCTGCTGTTATTTTTTGGAACTTTTAGTTGTCCTCTTTTTTCAAAATTTCTACATTCTATCGATTGATACATTAACGATAACGAGTATACCAGCCGGTTAAGAATTGTTCTTAAATTGTTCTTATTTTCCTTACATCTTCATTATTCTTACAAAAAGATGAAGAGTTGATGTTTATTGTGTTGTGTGACCGCTCTATAATTCCATCTTTCATTATTTGTCCTCTATGATGTTCTTCTTCGATTGAAATTACGTCATTGTTTAAAATTTCCCACTTCCTGTATTCTGTTGGTTCGTTGGACGTTTTTCCAACGTCTAAACTGTTCAAAAGACGTCAAAAGTTCCGTCAGTCGTTATTTTCCCGATTAAAACAGTTTCTGTGTATTTAGAGCGATAACGTATCACCCATTTTTGCTATTTACAAACTTGGAGGCTAGTCAAAGAGAAACGTTATTTTCTTTTTCTGTTTGTGCAAAATGACTTGATGACGTCATAAGTAAATAACAAGCTTGAATTGCCTTGTATTCTTTTGTTGTATTACGAGACCGCAAGATTTTTTCTTATCGCGTATTTTTTGGGTTGCGTAAGATCCTTAAAAACATTGCGTAGCTTTTTTTCACAGATTGAGTAGCCTTTCTTCCCAGGATTTTTTACAAAATTTAATAGAGATTTAAGATTTTGAGATGTGCGATTACGTCACATGTTTTATATTTTATAAGAACTAACCATATAAGAACACTAGATTACAAAAGAACCTTTCATAAGATGAATTTTGGAGTGTCTCGATTGCTGACAACACAGCTAAATCAAGAAATTTTAGATATGAATGAAATTATGCAGGATTTCACCACAGAGTCTTCGGAGAAATATTGGTGGCTGTCTCTAACGCCCAAAAAGTTTGTTAAAGTGGATCCTTAAGGATGTTCGGATATTTCATAATGGTAGCACTACTACTGAGATATTAAAGACGCTCTTAAAAAAGATACAGTTTAACTCATGTAGTCAATAATCGTCAATAACGATTGAATCCGCTTCTGTAAGAATTCTCATGATGACTATTTTGTCATCTAATTTGTCGGTCAACGTCGGCTCCGCATTAATTTGTTTTTTGTTGTAATTAATTACCAATCACCTATTATAATTTTAATTTCTCATTTATTTAATTTTTAGTGAAAAGAAAGAGGAAAGCGCTGTCAGCCGACAAGAAGAACCTATGGCAATGGACGAAAATTAATGACCCACCTGGTCCTGATTTTACACAGTACTGTTCCGATCAGGTTCTGTTGTCAACCGTTCTAACGAAGGGACCGTGAGTTTGAAATTGCTGACCCGAATCCCTTTCAGATTATACCATACAGCTTGATAGCTGATACAAAGTGTTGAATTTCTGAAACTGTGATTAAAGCATTTCTGGTCTGCAAAATACACCATTTGTCGTGACGTAATAAAAAGTGACGCACTGTTGTCAGTAAATCAAAGGCTTGACGATGACAAACATGGGTATTAGAAAAATACATGGAAGAAATTTCTTTTCAAAACAACTTTTGTTTGCTGCCGGGTAAATAAAAGACCATCATACAAAAACAAACATTTTTTTAAGAAAAACAAAAACCATGAACTATGTTAATTCACGCGGATATTTTTGTGGAGATAAACGAACGAATTCAAGCCTGGAATATCAATCTTCTATGAACATTTTATATGAAACCAAACAACGTTGCCACTTATTTTTAGTCGATTTTAGACTCACCCCGTATATATATATAGTTATGAGCAGTATAAATCCGTGCGCGCAGTTCTTAAACTACAATATTTACTCGTCTCATGGTATAAAACGTGACCGAAGAAAGCCTTATCGCAGAATGTTCTTTGTTTTTAAAATGTTCTTTAATCTTTTTGGCTTTTGAAGCCTTAAAGCATAAATAACATAATTATTTTTTTGATGGTTTGTTTTTAAAGAAAAGTGTATTTTTAGATTTTATGAAACAGGGTTTAATGCGTAACCTGTTAGTATCTGAAAAAGCTAATGTATTTGCGACACCAAAGGGTTCTTGAGAATACGAAAACGGTATTTATGTGTCGAATAGATTCACTGAGTATGGAAGCCCTCGGTATTTAATGCCGAACCAAAAAGTTCATTCATGCAACAAAATGTACAGTAAATAGATTTTTTCGTGCGAATGGATTTTTTCATGAGAATTTGAATGTCTAGTTACATGTTCTCAAGATGAGATGAGGAAAGCCATTTTTGTTTTTATCACGAAACTGTGGTGTCCAGTGTGTTCTAAAATTGAATGAATCAGGCTTTGAGATTTTTTTCTGCTGAAATTGGCTTTATTGAGTACGATTAGTATTGTTTGATTTCAAAGAGACCGAGATAGAGTCAATTTTTTATATACTGTGTTGTTGTCTTTCACGGGTAGTGCTTAAACTGACATTAAATGACAAGCTCTGCCATCACAGTACCTGCTTTACCGTCTGAAGAAATTTCTATTTGTCAAACGTCTTTGCCTTTGTTAACACTTCGTACACATACAATAATACAATATGCTCAAACACAACCTTAGGATGCCATCATCATCAAGCACATAAAAAACATTGACATGCGCGATGAGTTGTGAAAATGTCGAGGATTGTTTACCTTTAGATCTCGTTTGTTGTTGGCATACATCAACCTCCTACGACAGGTTTACCTTCTTTACCCTCAATCAATGGGTGAGAATAACGATGAAAGCTTTCACATGTCTTACTTTGCTTTGCTGTGTTGACATGGGCTTTTTATGAGAATGTCTTTGATGAACCAACTCTTGCTGTATTTCGAGAAAAAATTCTCCTATAATTTCCAATTTAGAGATTTTGTTTGTTGGATTGTTTTACTCAGTTTAGGGTTTAGCCAAATGAGATTTGAAACCTTTGATTGGTTTACTTTCGGCTTTGAAACTTCTTATAAAAGGGTTATAATATCTGTGATGCATGCAAACACTTTAACTTGAACATACACAAACGGAGATAGTACTTGACTTTGCGACTTTTATTATTGTCTGTCTTGTCTAACCTACATAACGCGACAGGAAACATTGGTAGAGAGGATTTAAACATAAGTGTTGCTTTTTCTATGCTTGATGTATGTGTTTGGATGTGTTGACTCAAACAGAAAGATTATGAATAGAAGCTTGACCCTATCTCTTGATTTCTTTCCCCGCCTGGCTGTCAATTAATTATTTTTTTCTTTTCAATATAAACACTTGTTATAGGTTTCCTTCGGTCAGCATGTTTTAAACATTTATGAATGTATTTCGGCCTGCTTTGCCAGTGAGTTGGAATTACCTTCAATTCCACATTTTTTTATTACAAGAAAGGACTGGGAAATAGGTATGCTTGATTAGATCTTGTCTTGTGTCCAGAAATATGTTTTTATATACTCCAGAGTGTCTGTATATAGTTTTTACTCCTTCGATATTTACGAAGTACATTCATTTTACTATTTTTTAAGAATTTATCGTTGCAATTTAAACTCAATTTTTTTTTCACCGTCATATTAGAAAAATATATATTAGAAAATTATTTGTTTTTTTGGTTAATTTTCAGTTTCATACAAATGTATATAAACTTTTTACTTCGCCCTAGTATTGTAATGGTGTACCGCCCGTTCAATGGCGGTTACACACCTTTAAGGAAGATTTTTTAATGAATTTTTCTTTTTATTGATATTATATAAATATTAGAGAAAAAACTTTTCTTCAAACCAAGGTACAATTTATAGCAGAAAAAGGTGCATGTAAAAAGATAACCCATTTCTTAGTTGAAAATCTACTTTCTTTTTTCCACACTTCACAACCAGAGATCGCTGTGATAATCAGCTGTAGTACCATGCGCGCATGCGCGAGACGTCAAAAACAACAAAAGCACGTGTGTTTTACAAGTTCTCTACATACTACAAATATTAGATTTCAACAATACTGGCCTTTCATTAAGGAGATAATAATTTAAAGGGACAGATGTCGCAGAGGAAAACCGCAAAGGCGATATTTATCTTTATGATGTTTACATGCTAAACATATCAATAGTGTTTTTCTTTTTGTGATTATCTCCCTAGTATAAGGCTTGTATTGTTATTCAAAATAATAGCGCGGAATTTGTAAATGATGGGGCTTTATTGTCTTTTAGGATTATTAAATGTTGAATACTTATAGATAAAAAAAGAGAATGGCTGGCTAGTACGATCAGTGTGTTTACAAGGCCATATACATGAAAATCTCGAGGATGAAACATTTGCGCTTATTATAGCAAAGAGAAAGAAGGAGAGAAAAAAAACGAGAAAACTGTTGTGGAAAAAAAAGAAGAAAATATTATAAGTTTTGTATATGAAAACTAGAATTTCTTTTCGGTGATTTATTTTACAGATATGGTTTTAGTGGAAGAATTAAATTCTTGTTCTACGGCTACGGCAAGTAGTTGCAGCGACTCGGAATCAGATGCTGGAGGTGGGGGAGGAGGACCAAAAATTAGTCGGTGTGTTACACGCTCGATGTCTGCTAGTATAAACCAAGAACGAAAAACGCATCCAAATTCATCTGAAGATAGTAATAGTAATCTATGTTATACGAAACTTTCGACAACGAGATGTCGGGAAAGGACGAAAAGAAGCCGTTGTACCACAAATAGTCGGCGAAAAATTCGTAATAAAAGGAAAAAATATACAAGTTGCGAATCGCACATTGAATTATCGGACTTGAGCGAAGAGGTTTTGATCGCAATTTTAGAGCATGTTCCAGCTACTGGTCTAGTTTCTATGAGTAAAACTTCTTGGCTATTTCATCGCATCTGTCACACCGATACACTTTGGAAACATCGATGCAAGGTAAAGAAATTTTTATAGCTTTCTTTCTGTCTTTCTTCCAAAAATTTCTTTAAATTCCAATAAGAACAAAAGCTTTATTATTTTCTTGCTTGTCTTTTAGGAGAGCTGATCTTTGATCTTCGCCTCTGCCCTGTAGTTTCACTAATTCAGGGAACCCTAGGCTACCAATTTTTTTGTTTTGATTTCCTTTTTTTGTTTTCTTTTTTAAAGCATAATTTCGAAATTTAAAAATAATTTACAATACTTCTTACTACGCTATTAATCTTAAATAGTTCTCTAACTAAACTTCGCTTATTATCCTTATATTATTTATCCCTATTTTTTGTGTTAGCTAGCTAGCTTAATCTAATACTCTTTGCAATTCATTTGGTTTTAAGGCTTAATCTTGTGGGTTTTCAAACTTTTAGCTATATCATATTTGTAGGCAGGGCAGGGAGTTCTTCTTGATTATTTTGAAATCACCATACAATAACTTCCTAAAATCTGACTAAATGTAAAACCGAGTTTGAAAGAGATTTGATTTTCAAGAATTTTCACAAAGAAATAGGTGTAGTGTAGCACAAGCAAGAAACAACTTATCGTAGAAAAAGTGCAAGGGGTCATATTTCACAACAATCCTCCGCTCCAAAACTTTTTAAAGTGCTATAATTTCTATATATATATTAAGAAAATTTATTTTTAACCATATATATACTATGATTTTTTGATTGTTTTTGTTTTTAAATTCTTGAAATGCTTTTTTTCAAACTGGGCATGATTTAGCTTATAATATGCTCCAAAAAGGGAAAAAAAATGATGCTATGAAATTTCAAATTTGGTTGGGTGATTTTCATAATGCATTCCCTTCATTTAGAAGATATAGTCTAGATAAAGTACACTTTGTATAGCAAGACGTACATTTCTATAAAATACAATAAATATCCATTGGCATATCGCGTGTATTGTTTCACTCAAATCATGGAACACTCAGAAAATATAAAGTGTGATTTCATGTTCTTGATCAGATCTAAATTTCTCTAAGCAGTGGGATATCCTGATTTTCAAGTGTCTTGTCTCAACTATTGCTTGTTTTTCAAGATCAAATGTTTATTTTTATTTTTTAAAGAAGCTCTTTCATTTGTAACCTGAACTTTTTATTACGAAATTCAGCTAAAGATTCTTATTTTTCTTCTCTTGAAAAACCTAACAAGAGTTCATAGAGAACATCCTCTAAATTTTTGATTTTAAAGAGTCTTAAAAAAAAGGTTTATGCCTCATGAAAATTGAAGAATGGCCCTTTAGACAGCTGTACTTTTTCCCTTTGTTCAGTTCCTATTGTAAGGGACTTTATTGTCTATGGCTTCTTAGCTAGATTTGGCATATCTGATTTGAATTTCTTTCTTTTTAATAAAAGCAGCTCAGTGAACTTTATGACTAAATATTTTGCTATGGTATAAAGGAAGACATGTTTTTCCAGCGATCAAAGCTTTTAAAATGTCTAAAGTTTCATATTTCCATTTTCTTTTCGCTTGTTATGTATATATTCCCTGTGAAAACATATATTTATCAAAAGGTTCAGCTTATTTCTCAACAAACCCCCTGGTCTTACCAAAAGTGTGAATAAAACACTGTTATGTGGATATTTTATGACATATATACAGTTTAAAAACAAATTCATCTATTATTTGAGGCTTTAACCAATAAATTTGAATAGGTGTAGGTAACCTTTTACTGACTAATTCATCTTGAATGTATTTGTTGCAAAAAAATCTAAGTGTCATTCATTTGGTTTTTTTATAATATTTTCAATGATAAGCATAGAGCATGGGTCTTTTTTTTTCTAAAGTAGATATGAAAATTATCTTCTAAACGATTATAATTCACCAGAGAGAAGTATAAAAAACTTTTTCTTTTCATACATTATAATGTTGATGATTACAGAGAAAGTAGCTTCAACATGGTTCAGAAAAGAAAAAAGTAATAAAATGAACCATGATGTTGTTAAAGAACAACAAAACATATGAAATAAAGACTCTATACACTACATCTCTTAAAAGCTTGGACAGATAATCAATTTTTCTCCCATTTCTTTAAAGAAAAATGTGGAGTTATTAAAATGTTGAAAACCTTTGCCACAATACCCAGCTTTATAATATAATATATTATATTCCTTACTATTTCAGATCTCTCAAAATTAGAAAATCATATAGGTTTCCTTTTTGTATTTTTCCTACCTTTTTTGTTCTTTGTTTGCTTGCATAAAAAGGTTGTTTTGTATACCTTAGTAGGTACTAAGTGGATATTTCTATCTCATTTGCTTAAATGGATAAGAACAACTTAAGAAGTCCAGAGGAGAACTGTTTTTTCTCTACTTTCTTTTTCTTTCCTATTTTGACAGTACAGCCTCTATAGGATACTGAGAAAGTATTTTTATAGATATTATATATTTCTTTTCCACCATTTTTTTATTTATTTGCAAAAATATGAATCATTCAGGGGGTGTAGAAATCTATATTTTCTTGAAATCGCTTTTTTGTTGCTAAAGTGATAATATAACCCCTCAACACAAATATTATATTGCCCACTTTATCACTTAGCTTTTTTCACTTCATGAGAAAACTTAACAAAAATGAAGAACAAACAAAAATACCCTCATGATTGTCAAATAATTTTAATTTCAGAGTTGTCAATGAGTTGAAATAATACATGATAATTAGAAAGGGGAATGATTTTTTAACGACCATGTAATTCTCCTGGCAATTGGTGATGGCTCTTTTCTGATGAGCTAGCCTATCAATAAATGATGAATTATGTCCATTTTGGAATCACAATGAAACAAACAGACCAATATTAGAATCATTATAGTGATTAATCAATTAAATTGTCAAAAAATAAAAAATGCTATTAAAATTATGTTCAACTGCCTTGTCTCCATATGCACAATTTTACTAAATTTTCATAATTTTCTTTTTTTAATGGCTAAGAATTAAATTCTTTTGAATTATTTTTGATGCGTTTAGGACCAGCTGAAAGGCAGTTAGATTCACTAATCTTTATATCCAATCTTCTGTTATCCTGAATAACTTTTTGATATGATTAAGATATTAGGATAATGAATTCAACAAGAAAGGCTGGTCTTTTGAACAAACTAATCAATTTAATAAGTTGACATCTGTAACAGTGTTGTCTTATTCACCTATCAATGATTCGATTTCCTTAATTGCTATTACTTTAGATTAAAGTTATGAGAAAGTTAAAGCTCATTTTTCTCCCCATAGTTCAGTTTAGCTTTACAATAATTTTAATGCAATATAACCCACATAAAAAGAAAGCTGACCTTTTCTTTCTGAAGTAAAATCTAATATTCAAACTCTCATGTAAAATAAAGAAATCTTATTAATTGTTTCAATATTTTTTCACGTAATATTATTACCTTATGACTGATCAAATCTTTTTTCTCTCTTTCAAAAAAAAAAGATCAAAAACATCGGAATTGAATTAGAACGATATTGAGGCTTCACAGTGTCTTAAAATTGACAAGCTTTTCACAATTTGATCACGGATTTAACAGAAAATTTCTTTTATATTTACTCATAAAATTCTTAAATTACAAAAACAACATCTCGATTTGTTCTGCTCTTGCTATCTCCTTTCTGCACTCTCATAATTTTACATTATCACTAAATTTAATATTTTGAAATATAAATTTTCGTAAGTGAAAATGGTTTCGATAATCTCCTTCACTACACGTCTTTCGAGAGGTCAAAAAATTAAGAACATATTAAGAACATTTTAATTCAAGGCTTATTGGTGTAGCAATTCGATAAATTATTTAAAGCCAGATATCTTAATAAATGAGGAAAATCGCGTTTAGAGCCAATCAAATTTTTGAAATTTTTTAACGTTCTTATAAAAAAACGTTTACTTGAATATTTTTGGGATGTTAAAGTCCCCAGGCATGTCATTTTTAAAATAATATTGTAGGTGGCCAATATCCTTTGAACTTACCAAGCTCTATCTTAACTTTATAATTAAACAATAATGGCAAAACTAAGGACCTTCCCATCCGTAAGAGCGACACCAGTAACAAAAATAGTCTTTGTAATAAACTTCAAATTCCATTTATCCCTACAGATCGATTTCAATCTCCAAACAAAATGGGCGGAATTTTCACACTTATACTTATACGAGATGTTCTTCAAAGCAAACACCCTTCGTGACGATCAGAATTTCTTCAAACCGGTCAGCCAACTCAAAACATCGGTCATCGTATGGTATCTGACCAACCCTTCTCCGCCATGTCACGTGGTGGGCCACCTGACAGCAAGCCAAGTCAAATCAATATGGGGCATTTCCGAAGAAGAATTGGAGGAAATGTATTTCGACGATTCAGGTATTGGAATTAGTTTTTTTGAGCAGTAGCAATTTGTGAGTTTGGAGGGGCGGGTATGTAATTGAGGATGATTGGCTTATTCTTTACCTATTGGCAAAGGAGAAATGAATTAATTGAATTAATATTTCTTCACTGTGAGATATATGGTATGTGGTCTTCTTTTGTTTTTGATTTGAGTGCATTTTGGGAATGATCTGGTTAAAATGTTATCACTTTTGCATGTGGTGAATTTTCGAAGGAGTTCTTTTTTCACGCAAAGGATGTTTACGATGAATACGGCATAATTTATTTTGCGGCTTTATTTGTTTTCTTCTTTTTCTATATTTTCTAACCTCGTGAGAAAGTTTGAACATTCTTGTTTTCTCAAACTTCACTTTGAAAAAGGCATAACAAAACACCAAGTGTTTTCTGTCAATGTTATTAAAAATGTTTGTAACATACAACTCATTGCTGCTGAGGGTGCGTTTTTGTTGTTTAGCAAATACTTCAAAATAATGTTGACATAACTTTTTTCAGCATCGAATACACACCTATACACACTGACTGAAAAATGAGCATATATACTTTTCACTATGTCAAAGATTTTGTTGTCCTTTGCGCTGTTATTTCCATTGTTGTTTTTTCACAAACCAAAAATGATCATACAAATCACATCATATACCCCTCTCTCTCTCTCTCTCTGCCTCTCTGCCTCTTATACACAAATATCAGCTTTCCTGTCGCAAAAAAAGTCTAAACTTAGTTTTATAAGCCCTTGCCAAATCGAAATACTGTAACTTTATAACGCCACTGAAGCTTGTACATAGGCCAGATTTAGACACCTTAAACTCTAAATATAGAACGTGTCCCGCAAAAAATATTCTTTCAACACTTCACAACCGATTATCATCTTTGCTTTAGACGGATACGTCATTACCTGAATATTTTAACGTGCCATTAGAAACCTGAAATTTCTAATGCTGCTGCATGTATGATGAAAACTGATCTTCTTTAACCTAAAATCGACTTTTAGTCTGTAATATATTTGAGTATGGATTAGATATCACCGTTTTCTTTTACATGGAACTAATTTTCATTGATTTCTCATTTTTTCTGTAGAGGACCGACCCGAAATCTTCCCACTATGTCATTACGATTGGAGTCGATTATACCAAGTTTTCTTACGTAAACACGGTGGCGTTATCCCGATGCAGAATTACGTCTTAAAGCGATGCTTCCGTAATCGCGTTGCATTGGAGGACCACTACAAATTGTCTTTGCACGCTTCAAGACGGCAAAAATGGTACCAATACTTGGAAGACCGTGATGTTGGGAATAGAGAAGCCCTGAAAGCGCTGACGGAACATATGCCCAAAGTCACTTATATTTACATGTTACATCAGGTATCTATCTTCTTTTAGAACATTTTCTTTGACTTTGTGAGATTTTTTAATTATCCATATGTTCCAGATTCCGGTCCATTTCTCTATGTTGTATCCTTGCGAATATGGTTTTTGGAAATTTAGTCCTCGCTTTTTACCTCAAAGTTTACCCATTTTGATGATTCTGTTTCCAGATTACAGCCATGTATATTGATGGCAACTTGAAAGGTGGATTTCAAACGGTCAAAGCTTACGCCGAATTTTGCGCCAATTTTCGTTCTTGGATGGAAGAGAAGAGCATGAAACTGTGGCCACCTAGAATCGGAGAAATACTTGCACAGGATTATAGGATAGCCCTGGATTTCGTCAATAAAAGCGTATGTCTATTTTTTTCATTTATGGTACTTTATACACGATTTATGAGAAAAGCTAAAAATTGTCAAGTCGTAATGTAGTACAAGCCTTAAACCTGAGCCGTGGAAACTACGAACTAGTTAATTTTGAGTTTTAAGATTATATATAAGAAGAAGTACACAGCTCTATTAATTGATCTAACTGCCTTTTCTGTTCAATATTTCAAAAAGATTTCCATCAACTATTTTAGTTGGCAAGCGAAGCTGAAGAACGTGAGTTGGACGTTGAAGCTTTTATGAGCAAAGCATGTCCTTTCGTGCAAATGTTACATGAAGTATGGACCTGGCAAAATCAACACGGTACAGCGTATAGGAAAGAACATAGATCGTCGATGATTGTCAGAAGGCATGAATGTTACAGGTAAGAATTTGACTTGAAACTCGTCATTTTCGTTTAGAATAGCATCATTCACTAATAAAATTTTTAACTATTTATTGGCCTCCAATGTCTACAACTCAACCTGATAATTTGTTAGCTGAAAAGGCCAGGGTGAATTCTGAAGTACGACTCGAAATCTAGATCTATAAAAAACCGCTAACTTGAATTTGGAATTTTTAATTATTTGAGACAGAAAGAGCAAAATCTGATGATCGGAATTGTCCTTTAAGCAGAGATAGACGTAGAAGTTGCTGACTACTGCTTCCGCATGTTTTAAGTTATCTTTCTGTATATGTTTTAGAAAATATTTAGAATACGGGAGAGCTGAAGACTTCCGAAAGCTACGCATGTACTTTGAACGACGTGAAGTGCTGAGCCACTGGCTGAAAGAGAATCTCTGGTTAATCTCAGTTCTTGGCGAAGGTGTTGTCCGCAGTTTGAGGCCACCGATGTTGGCACCCGACTATTCGTTTCCGGTATTGGGCACTGATCAAGTGGCTTGTCTTGTACAAAGGTGAGCATTGATTTCTTCATTTTTTTTCTTATTTGTTACCCAGCAGACACAAAAGGTTGTACTGGCGTTGAAAGATATCTTGTGTCTGCTGGGTATGAGTTTAACATAGGATACCAAATTGTTTAATGTGCAGTTACATAGCAATGATTAACTGTGCTTCTTTGATTTTAAGAACCCTTCAATCGAATGTCCTTCTTAAAGAACAGGGGTATCAATACTTTTTTGATGCTCATTAAAGTGAATTTTTATACAGTTAGCAAAATTAGGAAAACGTGCTTTATTTGTGAAACAATGAATGAATGTCATAAATCAGCGCTTTGGCTCCTTAACACATGACATATAGTTCGATGAAGCGTCTCAGAGAAATGCAATTGATATTTCCTTAATGGGACTTTAAATGCTTTGCCACTTTACATTGGCAATAGAGAGGTCCTTCTTACGAAGAGGATGTTTTGATTTCAAATTAAGCTTAATTGCCACCTAAAGAGGAGGTCGTCAACATTGCTTTTTAACGAGAAACGAACAAGAGCCGGGGGGATTGTACATATACAGTAATTCATCTTCCAATTTGAGACCACGTCGTTCTTTAGTACAAAAGTCTCTAAGAATCGGTTGAATAAAAGAGTCAAATTTTTGTCTCGATGCTTTGTTCTCCATTCCCGTTTAAGAGACTTTACTACGGAAAACTTGAGTGGTCTGTAATAAAATGGAAAAAAGAAGAAAGAAAGGAATGTGTTATTAAGTCTTTGTAATACCGTTCGTTTTTGATTTCATTCGAGTTAACGTGATAACGAGTACCTTATTTATGTTTGTTTCTTTGAAGTAAGTTCTCAAGAGAGGGAAAAAGAAAAATGCCGACACTTAATCGAGAACTTCCTTACAATAATGACGCATTGTGCTTTTTGCTTTTGTTTTTCTTTGTAATTGTTATTCTTTGCTTTGTGTCGGTATGTGTCGGAGTTTGAAATTACTGTTTTTCTTCGTCAAATTTGATCCGACAATTTAATTGACGGGTTTTCATATGAATGCAGCAATTACCCTGATTAGTCCTTTCTCGTTAAAAAAAGCTTTCCTTTTTTGTGTTTTTTTTTTCAAAAATTAATTTCTAATAGAATTGGCAAGAAATTATTATTAAATCAATTAATGCTTCCATCTCTAATTTTTCCTTTCTCAATCTTTGCTCTTTTGAAAAAGCTGTTAATTTTCGAGCCTTATGATATTCGACTTTCACATAAGAAATAGCTTCAATTAGCGGGTTACCACTGTTGATGAGGGAAAAAGGTGGCCGCTAATTGAAAAATTAAACACTTCTAATAAGAGGCTTTGAGTTGGTTGAACTTGAAAAATAAAAACAATCTTCAGTTAAAATATCTTTTTTTCAATTGTTTTCACTTCTTTTTTTCAGATTTCTCGAAACTGGTTTGTTTTCCGACTTCAACAAGATCCGCATGAAACTTTCTGAACTCTCTTCTATGCAAATACATGGTTTATTCAAAAAATCGCAAGCTCTCGAAATTTCAATCATGAAAGAAATGAATAGACCAGACTCGTTTAGTTTCAATGAAAACAATCGTTTACAACCGAAACTGCCGCACGGTAGACCGCCACACATGGCTCCGCATTCCGGCTTACATCCCGCCCCCGTTTCTTCGGGCGGTGCGCCCTCGCATTTATTTTATTCACCTCACCAACACACGAATAGATTTTTTCAATGCCAATCTCATCCGTTCAGGTGATGTTATATAGAAAATTAGATTATATTTTATTATCTTTTAGAATTTTATTCGCTTTTATGGCAGAGAATGAAATCGCCTCTCTATTTTGCTTACACACACATTCACTCAAAAGAACAAATCGCTTTTCATTTTAATAAGACTATGGTCAAAGTTAAACCCCCTTGGTAGGAATATAAGGTTAAGAATAAGCTATTTAACAGGGTTAAATCAAATAACATGGTGAGGGTTTTTCTTTCTCCCATTTTACTTTAAGTGTGTTAAAGCAAAATAGACATTAAAGATTTCAAAGAGAGATATGCGCGTTTGCATTTTTAACGAATCAGTCACGGCTAAATATTTGATTTGATTTTTAATTCAATCTATACTTCTGGCGGCATAGAAGCTTTGCAATAGCGCCTTATGTCCTTAGAAAAACAGGATTGAAAGGACATTACTAACAAGGTCTCATCTCACCCTATTATTTGTCAAAAGTCGACTTTTTTTTCTATTCAACAACAATTTTGTTTTCTTTATCTCTTTCACCCATCATCGCAATAAGATGTAGAAAAAACAGCTCATCTATCTTATTGCTCATCATAAAGTCAATTTTGACTTGTGCTTGATGACGGATCTTTGCTTTAAATTCTTTTCAACACTAAAAGTCTTTTTAAGAACGTCCAAGTGTTTTTGTGACACTCTCTCGAGTACAGTAGAAGAGCTTTATTCATATTCCTATTTTCTTATACTTCAAAATTTATTAGTTGGCTTTAATTAGTTAGTCTAACGATGAAATATTCATTTTTACATCAAAGCATTTCATCACATCAAAAACTGAATGAATATAATTTTCTAAGCAAGCAAATTAAGTGCTTACAAAAGATTTTCTTACAAAAAAATGAGATCTATGTGTTTTACATTTCACTCAAATATGAACTGCGTGAATCGCATGCCGCCATAACTCTCTCTTTATTCCCGTTATAATACACTTGCATTGTCTATTTCGCTGTAAACGACAGCTCTTAATATTAAGGAGATAATAATTTAAAAGGAAAGGATTTTTTGGTAATTTATTATTATAGTATATGATGTGTTTGTTAATAAGTTAGATATTTTTTTGTTTTTTTGGAGCTGGAAATTAGTTTCTCATGACTCACCAGTGAAGCATCACTAAAATGTCCAAAGACTCGCTCAACACCGTCTTATCAGCTGAGAGAATTAGAATTTTCTCTGTCATACAAACATGTAAATAAGCTGCTTATCGTTGTAATTAACGTGTAATCTCATCGACACGATCACATTTTTGTTTTGAATACTAGAATCCTATAAATTAAAATTTCAGGGCAAATTTTTTGTTTTGTCTGGAATTGTCGAAATCAAAATTATTTCACAGCTTTATTTAACTATTCTTAAGTAGGTCTAGGTCTTCAAATCTAGCCTGAAATTCATAGATGTGGCGTTTTTTACTCCAGATGGTGAACCTGGTTACACTTTTCGATTATTGAATTTATGCACACCAAAAAGAGTAGATAGATAGGATACTTAAAAGTTTTTTTTGGACAATGGAGATTTATTTCAGCTTTTTTTATTGTACAAATTTTTCATTGTATGAAGAGAGTATATATTGTGTATAATAGCATATTATTTCAAAAGGTTTATAAAGAAAATGTTTTTTGGGTAACTTATGTCAAATAATTGCACAGTGTTTTGTTTTCCCGTTTTTCTTGCCAATGAAAGTAAAGTAGGGATCATTCCAGCCTGAGAGATGTAAATATACGTCTTCTATTCACTCAACATATACACCCTTTTTATATAAGAACAATTCTTTAAGAACAAGCGTTCTATATATTTCAAAAATGGTATTTTTCTCCTTTTCTTTTTGAATAATATAACAGAAGATATTCTAGCTTTACAGTTAAAAACTAAAATTATAAATATTTTCAAAACAAAAAGAAAAACAATTTAATTGGGTGCTCAAATTAACGTATCATCACGTCGAATTTCACTAGACAATAAGGACAGGTTGAACTAAGCTGAAAATATTTAAAATTAAATGTTTTACTTATTCAGAATTTGAATGTTTACTATTGTGTGCAGATATATAAATTTTGCAGGAATGTTTATCATCGTTACTTTAGTTTAGTACTATATTTTATATTTAGCTGTTTGTTACGTTGATTCTACTCTAATTCTGTACTATTCGATGTATGCTCTTGCCTAACACCTATTTTCACCTCTAGATATATTTTGTAGCTATAATACAACGATTTCAATGTCTAGATGCTGCTTTATGTTGTTTGTAGCACAACGATTTAATCCTAAGTCCATTTGATCATGCAACGAGCAATCAGACATACAATTTAGTGTATTTATTATCAACGTTTTAAAATAATTTTAATATATTTCTTCTAATCTCCAGGCATCTCTAGTC
>JAUJPO010057015.1:0-14026 GCA_032270745.1 Tiaropsis multicirrata
TTTCAAAATGGGCTTATTTGTCTAATTAACTCAATCCTATCAAAAGTTATGACATTTTTCGCAAATGTTGTAATTTTGTTAAAAAAACAGCGGCAGCAGCGCGCACCACATTAAAAAAACAGCGGTGTCTAAAGGTTAATCCTTGGAACATAGTCGAAAATTTGCTATTACTCCGGTGAAAAATGAGGCTAAGTTTTCCCCTGCCGATTTCCCTTTTTATTAGTACCCCGGTGAACTTCCACCGAGGCACTGAGACAGGGGTGTTCCGTCAAAAAAAATTTGAGAATCTTCTACAGCCGCTACTACTGAATGAAGCGATCTTATACCCTACCTGATATTCCGATGGCGTATTGGCGGCCGCCCCCATGTTATCAGCTAATCTTATACCTTACCTGATATAAGTCCACTCTATCTTTACCACTGAATGATTATTTCTAAATTATTCTTTAACCGTAAGTGTATATACATCTCTAGTGACCCCTGTCTTTTAATATATGAATTATGCCTCAATGTGTGACCGGGCTTGGCCTAATATGTGACTCATTTGTTCTACTGAACTCTGCTACAGCATGTGCAGACTCGACAAAGCTATCCCAATATGTGACCAGCACACTATACCTCAATATGAATATGTGATCCATTCCTGTTTGGGCTTGGAAGAAAGGATAGTTGTAGTATATTTGGTGGTGTAATTGAAAGCTCCTGGTGATTTTGTAGTAGGTTCTTTTTAAATGACTTGACTGGTATGATTGTTCATTCTAGGGGGGGGGGGGTGAGAGATTTGATTATTCTATCGAACCTGGTGATTTACCAGTGTATTCACAAAAGCTAAAAGTCCTCAACTTCCGATGCAGAATTATCACCTAAACAATGCGTGCATGAACAATGTCAACCACTGTTGCAGAATTACCAAAATGTCCAAAACATTTACCTTTCTACATTTTTTTTTATATTTCAGCTTGTACCAGCCGCAATTGTGAATTCATCACTCAGAAAACTCGTCATTCTAGTGGGCGATATGTGCACTCCTTTGACAGGACCAAGACGAGATCAAATGATGCTATATCAACAACATGTTCACATCAGTGAGCAAGATATGGGTTATCGAATACTGGGTGTCAAAATAACAGCACGTTTAACTGGATATCTGTTCACCACACTTGTTTCTGTTTTTATTGCCATTATTCATGTGGATCTTAATAAAGAATACTGATCAAAGTCTTTGTACTGATCTACTTTTCAGATTTAGTCTAAAAACAGATGTCACTATATCATACCCTTATGTTTTAGGGTTTTACGTACTTTTTTATTAAAGGTGATGTGCCACTGGTCAGGGTACCTTTTTGGCTCCTGTAAAATCCCTGGAAGGGTCGCAAAAAAACGAAAATTGAAATCCCTTCCACTTAGGGTCCCTTTTTTTTGAAAATTTGCGAATTTTTCCCCTTTTCACAATTTCTGAAAAAAAAATTTCCTAAATTTATCCCACGTAGGGTCCATTATTTAAAACCAGCGGCACATTCCCGTTGGACCATAAGGTGAGTATCCCTCCCCCCAGGATGATTAGACCACAAAGAGTGCGGGGATGCGGCCTCAATCACGGTACCTTTTTTACTTTTGCTGATCCTGTGCATAGCGCTACTCCGCCACATATCATAACTTCGCCACCCATTCATTTTTTATTTTTTCTCTTAATTTATTCATGAGAGATCAAATATTCGAAGAAAGGATGGTTTTTATTAAGACATTGTTTTATAAATGTGTTTATTAACTCCTTTTTTTGTTTTATTTATCTTTATTGGTATGAAGACACAATGTATCACATTAAAGTCTAACTTTTTCAAGCCTCATTCAACCCCAAAGGTTTGCACTTGTCCCATATAGTGCAGGGAGTAAAGTGTTTGATATTACGTAACTTTTATCTTTCCCTCTAGGTTCCTTTTTTTTTATTTGCGAAAATAAGGTCATCGACCCCTGGAGATCACACGATCATTTTACTATATCGGGGTTGGGTCTAAAAAAAAGATCTTTTACTGTCTTCTAAGGGATCATCTCCTCAGCAATTCTATTTTCATGTTTTTTGAAACCGAGATATAGTTTCCCTGGTGTGTTTTCTTGGTTTGAATACAAATATCATTATCAATAAAAATTAATTAGAAGGTACAATACAATACTTACAATCATCAGAAATATCTGGACGAGATTTTCGACTTTATGTTTGTTCTTATAAAAAAAAAGGTGTATGAGATACTTAGATTTGATGATATCATCATTTTGATGATCTGTTATGATTAGTTCTTAGAAAGTTTGTGACGTCACAAAATCATGTGACATATTTATTTTCGACAAAAAGCAAAACAAAAAATGTTTTAAAAATTTTTATGGAAAATCTTATCAAGAGAATGAATGACTCTCCCGTCTCAGAGGAGACGACATTTTGCCTCTAATATTAAAAATTGTCCCAAAAAGACCCTTCACGACACATTTTGGCCAAAAGTCGAAAAACCAACTCTTTCTGCACATACCTAACCACTTTTGCCCACAAGTACCCCCCGTACTTGTGATTTCTTTGGGATCGTCTAACGGGGATGACGCATTTTAGTCGATCAAAATTGAACGAGGATATCAAACTTTCGTTCTTTTTCAATGGCGGAGATACTATGGGCCTTTTTCCATTGATGACTAAATACTATGCTAATTTTCTGAAGGGGACAGGTTAACGATCATTTCGGTATTTTGACAAAGAATTTAACATGGTTTCAGAATTTCACACTTCGGATGCCACCCCCTGTAATATGGTTCCTTAAAGGCTTAAAATCCATATCAAAAGCAGCTAGAGTCAACCCTGGTATCCCCTCCGGGTACTTAGGCAAAAATGGGTACAGGTGGACAGGGTACCTTTTTCGGCCTTCGTGAATCCATGCTAGGGTCGCAAAAGCACGGAAATTGAAAATCCCTCCCTCTTAGGGACCTTATTTTTGAAAATTTGAGAACATTTGAAAATCTTTAGCAAAAAATCGCCAAAATATATCTCACGCAGGGTCCATTTTTCATTGACCATTAGCCCATCCCGTCGGACCATAACGAACTACTGTCAAACATAACTTGCAACCAAATCCCTGGACTCCAAAAATTGAGTTTAAAAGGTATGTTTATGTTTATATATGTTTTGTTTATGTACAAAAGGTATTTACAAAATTAAAAAAAAACCTATTTAAACATCGGTTTCATGTGTGACTAAGAAGCATTAAGCCGACTTCTTCTTCTGTTGGGGCTTCGTTTTCTTCAAAAACACCCTTGGTGGAAGGTGGTTTTTCTGTTGGCTTTTCAACAGTTTCCGTGGCGCCATTCTTGAGTAATGTCGTCACCGTGTCACTTTGAAGCTGGTTCTGTTCATTTGAAGAACTTTCTAGATCCCTTGATATCGATGTAGCTATGAAAAAAATAATTACTGTGATCGCTGTGATTAATGATTTTAAAAAAACATCTTTTACACGTCAATAATCATTGCTATAGCAACACGACAGAGAGAAATAATTGGGGTTTCCAGTGACTGTAAATTCCCCTCGAATGTCTGTTTTACTCTTTTACATAATAGAACTTCGTAGTAAAAAACATGAGAGATACTTACGACTTTGTCGGCGACGTCTGATGAAGATTAATGCTCCCAAAACCACTGCAACCAAAACAAAGAGTGAAATCATTCCTCCAATAAGACCTGAGTGGAGAAATTAAATAAAATCTTTATCTTATATTTCAACGCCATATCAAAAACATAATGTAACAACGTCGGTCAAATCGAGGGGTTAATCAGTCAAAAATTGTGCGTACAAGGTTTTTTAACTTTTTGACTTTTTTTGATTTTTTGACTTTTTTTTGACATTTTTGATTTTTAATTGACTTTTTTGATTTTTATTTGACAATTTTTGACTTTTATTTGACTTTTTGAATTTTCGACGATGGTCTTTCTAAAGTCTAGTAGAGTTATAAATGAACTACACATACCCATATTTACTCCACCTAAAGTTGTCTCTGGTTCATCGCCAATGTTTTTAGTTGGATTCTTGTTACAGCATTCGCCGCAAGAAATCGAGCCAGCAAACAAGAAAGTCTTCAAATCACAGTTACTGCATTTCCGGTATCCTTGATAATAAAAATAATCAACACCAAATTCATCTCTTCCACAAATACCAGATGGTCCGAAGGATGTAATCATAATTCCAAACGTTTGTTTTTACTTCGAATAAAATCTAATTTACATAAAGTTCAAATATTTTCAATAAAATTCAAACCCAAAAAATACAAGTCAAGTTTTTCAAAGCCTGTATATTTTTAACACAATTGTTTTATGTGCGTGCTTCTTCTACAAATGTTCTATCGTACGATCGTACTATTTGAGTAACTTTTAAAAAAAATGCTTGGATAATCAAAATAAGCATTTTGCTTATATATGCATTTTCTTTTTAAGACATCAAAAAGAATAGGATTTTTGAATGAAGAGAAAAAAATAATAGCTATACAGGAGCTTTCCCAAAAAGATCCGTCACGCTTTCCTCTCTCAATATTTACAAAAATATACTCCAACAAATTTAACTCTTTGTTTTGTTGCACATCCAACCAAAGTATTATTGACTTGTCTCTTGGGGGTTAACCTTTGGTGGGAATGAGGAATTTCTAAAGAAACATGTGACAAAAGATATAAATGAATATCAAGATGATTTGCCTGACAGGGAAACCCCACGATTACTCTAATAGAGGTCCATCCTCCGCTAATTAGTTTTTGATATTTTCCAACCTATATAAAACTGACACTTCCACTTTAATTAAAAAGCGCCTAAGTTGCAATATATGGCTGTCTGAAACTGATGGAGTTTTGACGATAAATACGTTATGTCGTAGAATTCTACAATTCGGATGTTTTTCCCCCGATTCATTTTGACGTCAACCCTATAGAAGAAGTCATTGCAACGTTAATTCTTGAAATCGTGTTCAAACAAACGAAATATTTCAATGACACAATTTCTATCATCGAAAACATATGTGAGTGTAGCCATTTCCTTGAAGTGGTCTTTACCGTATTATATTGACCGCTTGAGAACCAATCAAAAGAGTGCATTTGACTAGTATTGACCTAACCAGTTAACAAATAGATATATACATATATTATTTAAAATAATGAAAAAAATCCAAAAAAATCATTCGCAGCTTTATTTTCCATTAAAGTAATTTAACGGCATTTATGTATGAAATTAAAGAGCAGTACTTGTTTTCAAATTGTGTGTTTTGATCAAATTTTGTTGTGGCATGCATTATTCAAGAGTACAAGGGCATTATTAGCAATATTTTGAAATCAGGTAGCTTCCCTTATAAAAAAGTACTTTACCTCTTTTGTTTACATCAGTGTTTTTTTTGTGTTGTTTGTATTGATTCAAGATTGATTTTACCGTTTACTATTTAACTCCCAAAAATGACATAAACATACGATCTGAAAAGGGCAATCGAGAAAGATAGATTCCGCTACTTCCTTCCCGCAATGACATACAGTATCAGATTCTAAAATTTCAGAAATAACTATTTTTACTTTCTCAACAGTAATTAAGTGGCATTTCTCTCTTTTTGATTGCTTTTGTTATGTGCAATATTGCACCACCATTTCAAAACACGTGAGGGACACTTCCCTAATATCGTGTGCTTTACCACAAATTGTTGAAGTCGTACCGCTGTTTCGAATTACACAACACCCCTGACCTGGGGGATAAAAAATAGCTAAAATTCAGGGGAATAATGGGGCATCCCAGTGATTACCGTGATGATGGTCAGAGGTTTTTTACGGTGTGATAGCGTGGAAATCCAAACAGATTGGCGAAGTGATGGCGTGAAATCGAGTTCTAACGTGATCGCGAAATGAAGGAATATAAGCGTGATGGTGGAGGAGGGGGCGGCTCAATACTATATAGGAAGTTTCATCATTTGGCAAGATTAATGAGAATGTGAGACATTTTGGCATTTAAAATGTACCACAAAAGATCAAGTTCCAGGTAAAAGTAGTTCACACTTATTGTTGAGGGTATTAACATAACTTTTAATTAAGGGTATTAAATTAACGTCGAGAGTTGCATTACCCTTTCAAATTTTGACCCTCTGATGCGTCATTAAAACTTTAAAGTCTGTCTGGAATCAGTTTTGAAGAAATGTTTCTCTTACAGAAACAAAATATATTCTTTGGAATCTTTTTGACTGCATTAAGCAAAAGAAATTTGCACTCTACTGACACTATTTTTAACCAAAATACATTATAAAATAGCGAAAATAACGAGTTAAGACTAACTAGCACCTATTGTTCACACAAAGAAACAAGATCTAATTCAGGTAAGGTTGATTCGTTGACTTTCTGAATAATTCTTTTAGAGCATTCTCTGTGTTCATGAAGCCGTAGAGGACCCCTCGTGCTGGGGGGAGGGGGGGGGGCAATAATAGATCTTTAGTAAGTGTTCTGTTTCCCCCCAATTGTGACATTATGCTGTGGCGAAGAATAATAGATCGAGAGCAAAGTTTGTGAAAATGTCTACTCGCGAAAAGTTTTCCCTTAAAAGTAAAAAAGAAAATGAAACAACGCAACCTCGTACCCAGGGCGATAAGCTTTCTGACATTAGATATGACGCTTAGGTAGGCTTCCTATTGCCAGATAGCCTATTTGCATCTTATCATTTTCCCGCGCACCCGCCGACCGTTCGCCCTGGAATTTTTTACAGTGAAATATATTTAAATCACAAATAATATTGTTAATGCTCACCCCGGATGAAAAACCTGTCTCTCTCCACGTTTAATAAAAACAGGAGTCCTTATATAAATAAAGTATTTTGACAGGGAAAAACCATAGGCTACTAACAAAAAAAAACAAAAAAATTACCTTAGGCAAACCCTAAAAAAGTTCGTTTCCCCGCGTTACCGGCCGGTTGAAAATTTTTTCTTTTAGGTCAACTTTAGAATGGGTGTGAGAATTCCTGAAATTGTGAAAAAAAACTTCGTCAACCGGTAACGCTAAGGTAAGAAATTATTTTTTTAGAGTTGGCTTTATGTTACACGTTTTGAAGTTCAATAATAATAGGTTATGAAATGATGACCAGATTTAGCCTTTTAGACCTTCTTTACCCTAGCGATGAGTCACACGTGATAGTAAACTTAATTATAGAAAAATTAATCCATGGAATAAACCTGATATAACACTTCGTTTATACACGCAAGTCAAGTTTGACGATTTTTTCCTGGGATTTCTTTTGGCTAACTTTTCAGACAAGCCAAAATACTAATATATCCTGCAAGTCGCCGGACTGAAAATTTGAAAATCATCACAAAGTGGCAAAGATTTACAACTGGTCAAAACTTCAAGTAGAAATTTTTTTTTGTAAGTTTCAGAATTCCAAAGAATTATTTCATCAATTTAAGTACCAGGAGCAACTTTCAATCAAATTTACTAAAAATACCAGTGTGACATTCTGGTCTGTAAAATACACACCATCTTCCTATATCAAAGACGCTGGTTAAAATTTAAATCGCTCAAAAAATGATGATAATAAGAAGGGGGGAAGTCAGATAATGAATTAAGGTAAGGAATTATAAAGGAATTTTTAAGGAATTTTCGGTTTTACGATTTTGGATGTGAAAGATAAAAAGATCCAGATAAAAAAAAATCATTAAAAAGATAAAAAATATTTAATAATAATAATAAGAAAACTATATTCCATTATCGCCTGACGAGCATTAAGTCAACTTCATTTGCTACAGGTGGTTCATTTTCTTCAACAACATGTTGTTCAGTTACTTGTTGAGAGTGGCGATGGGTGGAGGGTGGCACTTCTTCGGTCGTTTCAACAGGCGTGACGATTTTGGTTTCTGTAGCTCCACTACCGAATAATGTTGTCATCGTTGTTTCGTTCGAAAGTGTGTTTTGCCGACTTTCTGGATCATTAGATGTTGATGATGCTATAGGAAAAACAGAATATACACATTTTCTATTCTAAATGTGGTTATTCTTAAGGTGTTCTTATTGAAATTCTTAATATATATGAAGTAACAAAGAAAAATTCGTAAAAATTCGTCATCTCGAGAGAAACTTAATAACACTTTTTTTTTAAAGCGTGAAAATTTATTTTTTGGTTTTCCTAATTTCAGCATTTTTAAGATGATATTAATTTTTAAACAAATCTCTAATTGTCCTTACCAAGTAGGTTCATAAACGTTTAGGACTTGAATAACTACACGTTTATAAGAACAAGTAACCACATAACAAAACAAGGTTCCAAAAACCCAAAGCTAAGAACATTTAAAGCTTTTCGCTAATAATTTCTGAAGAAAACTACTCATTTCCCGTGCAATTAGGAACATGTTAAAAACATTTTAAGGCTTGAATGTCAGAAAAATTAAGAACATTCAAAGAGGCTGTGTCAAGTTGTGTTGTGATTGACGAGAAATGCCATGGCAACAGATTGATAGGAAAACTAGTAACCGCACCGGGGTTTCCAGTGATAGGGAATTTCCTGGAGAGTATTTGGGGGATTAACCTTTTTCATATAAGAACAGTAGACAACACTTGACTCTGAGTAATCGTTGTAAAGTTCTTATAAATGTATTATTGTAAATATAATGATCAACAAGAAAAAAAAGTCTTGTTAGAACTCTGAGTTTCATGTGTTTAAAACAATCATCAGCTAACTAATTGTTTTAAACACATGAAACTCAGAGTTCTAACAAGAATTTTTTGATTTGATTTTTGATGAATTCATATGAATCGCTCTGATACTTCGTACCATCGAGCACTTTCGACAGCTGAATAGCACACACTTGATGATGATATTATTGTAAATATAATGATCAACAAGAAAAAAAAGTCTTAAATATAATGATCAACAAGAAAAAAAAGTCTTATCTCACATTACGAGTATGCATGAGATTACACAAGGTAGATTAGGTTGTAAATCAAACTTTCATACCAAGCAGGCACTGAATGTTGTTTTGAAGTCTAAAAAATGTTTATCCAACATCAGAACGTTGAGATAATGTTAGAATAACGTTGTGTGTCTGCTGGGAACCGCTTTTGAAAGAAATACATCACTAAATAACTTACAATTTTGTCCGCGACGCCTGATGAAGAAAACTGCTCCGAAAACCACAACCAAAACGAAGAGTGAAATCACTCCTCCAATAAGACCTGAGTGTAAATACATGAAAATATTGAAACTATAAATATATAATATATTGTCATCAGTGAATTGCATCTAGTGAATTGCATCTAGGTCAACTTTTGTACTTCAGAACTCAACAGATGAAAGTGCGTTGTAGTAAATAATGAACAGGAAAACACAAACGATATGTTAACGAAATTATCGAGGATAGTCTTTCTAAAGTCTAGTAGAGTTATAAATGAACTACACATACCCATATTTACTCCACCTAAAGTTGTCCCTGGTTCATCACCACCAATGTTTTTAGTTGGATTCTTGTTACAGCATTCGCCGCAAGGAATTGAGCCAGCAAACAAGAAAGTCTTTAAATCACAGTTACTGCATTTCCGGTATCCTTGGTAATAAAAATAATCTATACCAAACTCATCTCTTCCACAAATACCAGATGTTCCGAAGGGTGTAATAACAGCTTCGATAAGTTTATATGTTATTGATAACATAAAAATGATAACGGTCTTTGAGACGGTTTTAACAGCTAACATGATGGTTTAAAAATACGACCAATACTTGAATAGTAACTAATCTTTTGTAGATTTTTCACTTTTTTATAAAAAATATGAGAAAAAAAGATACAACACAAAAATAGAAATAGAAATACATTCAAACCAAAATTGACGTAACAGGTCACTAAAAAAACTTAAATTAATTATGAGGAAAATGAAAATCTTGTTGAAAATCAATCAATTGATTAAAATCAAAATATATCACTTCTTTATTCAATAAAAATTCCAAAAAGACAACTTCTACGTACAAAGATTTCTAAAATTGTATTGAAATTTTTTCGAATCTATCTAAAATCGACGTCTACATAATCTCATCATAGTATAAGAAAGCCGCGGCTTTCTTATACTATGATCTCATCAAATATTTTTATACAAATGATTGCTTTCATATCACATCGCACGTCAATCAGTTTTTTTTGATAACTTGTAGATGATCATTGGGGAAACCCCATTGATGTACAAAAATGATTATCACTGAAAGATAAGGGAATTTCCGCTGTTAGGGATAGTACAAGGGGTGTGCTTGATGCGTTTTTATATTCCTTATTCTTTATGTTCCTTTATTTGCTTAAATTGTAAACACCGATAGCTTAAAAAATTTCAATTCGTTAAAAAAAGTTAAAAATTTAAAACCCTAAGTTCTCGTTAAACAAGAATAAAAAATTATCATTATCTTTTACTGAATATTTATAGTCAGGAAGGTTAAGTGTAAAAAAATGGAAAGCATATATTGATACTAACGTTGTCATGATTAAGAAAAAAAAAACCACCTAACCTTCCCCTGACTTTTAGAACCTTTCATACATGTATACTATCCTGTCTCACTACCTCATACACTGTATCTCATATCGTCCACCATAAAAATGTTTTGCTCATTTTCGCACCTCTTTCCCACATGATCTTTAATCGTGTCAACAAGTTCTAAACCCATACAAAAACAATCTTACTTAACTCTTTTGAGAAGATTACAGAATTTAAAGGGGTTGGATTGTAGCCTATTTCGTAGATAGTGCTTTTATAGGGTTCAATGTTGGTCAAAAGGTCTGTAGACTTTTAGGAATATATCCTTCAAAGTTGGCGTAAACAAGATGAGCTATCGCTACCATATGCTAACGAACAACTTTAAAAAACATTGGAGTCGGGTTTAAGAGGGCAGTTATACAATGTTTTCGTTGATATTTTAAAAGATTCTTCAACTTTATGTCCAATGTTGTTCCTGAGACAGGGATAACCTAGTTTAATAAAATATTTAATAAAATACTTTTCATTCTGTAATTCATCAATGCTACATTTCCAAATGTACTGTCTAATACATGGATTGTGATATGTGCAACACAATCTTCACCACGCACTGTGTAAAGCATAGTGGCGAATGTAATACGGTCAGTCTTCAATCTACCCGTGAATGTCGACAAAATGTATATGGGTGGAATACACTTTTTCTTTTATTAGAAAACTGTGGCTGAAGGAAGTCTTGGGATGTCCTGGAATCTTCTGGAATTCAAGCCTTAAAATGTTCTTAATATGTTCTTAGTATATTCTATAGCGTTTCAAGCCTTATTTTCTTTGAATGTTAAGATTATATTTCGTCTGTGTTTCTTTTCATGTTTTCGTCCTAACAAATGGACTCGTTTGAGGAAATTTCCCTCGAATCGATTCCTTCGTCGCGTTGGTCATCGTTACCGAGATCATGGGTATCGGAAACTAATAATGTTGATTCGGTTTTGTACTTAGAAGCGGCGTCATCGTTGCGGATACGTTCGCCTTCTTCCATTTCTTTTAGTCCATCAGGAATAGGAGAGTTTTCTAAAACAAATCCAAAATTTATCAGAAAGTTCAAAGTCAACGCATCTGTACGGAAGAAGCCTAAGAACGAAGCAAATTTTTTTTCTAGAGATACAAGGGTGGTTAAGTAAAAAAAATGCACTTGAAAGATGAAGAATTTGTGAAACATTTGTGTCAGTGTCTGATTTTAAGTCTGTTATTTTACCTTACCTAACATACAGTCGTGGCCCTTCCTGCGCCATTGGCCAAATATTTTAAGTTTTCTTTTTTTCCCACTATCATCGAGACAGGGATTATAATAAAACTTACTTTTCTTAATCTGCTCTCTCAATGATCGATGAAAATAGTACTGTGCAACAGAAGAAATTATCCAGCAGCAGAATACGAATAACACTATAATAACACAAACATACACAGGTACTTTATCGCCACATCCAGTATTATCGTCTTTCTCAGTTCCATTTAAAGGAAGGCTGGTAGGTGTCGTTAAAGGTTCCAGTGTCGTTGTTGTTGGAAATTCTAGGGGATGGTTAATAGAAAATTTGAGAGAAATTATCATTACAATCTTATGTTACCATATCTCATATAACAGAGCCCATCAGTAGGCTGCTTCTCATCCTCTAACGAAACGTGTTTCTTATCTTATAGAATGCGTCCAGCAGTTTTAGTATGGTTATCAGTCACCCACAAAATTCACGCATTCAAGCAATTTTTTATTCCAAATTCACGCATAATCCCGATTTTCCATAAACCGGGGAAACGAAAGTTCACACAAATCGGGGAGAATTATCGCGCAAAAACTTTTCAAAATTTATGATAACACACGCAAGAACTTTTCAAAATTCACACATTTACGCATGAAAAAAAAGCCTATTCAGGCATGGAAACCACTAATGGGGTTCTCATAAAATCAAAACAGAAAATTCAATCAAAGTAACAAATAGTACCTAAAACATTTAAAAAATTCAAATTCAAAGTTTTCTTACAAAAACTAAACAGGATGGAATAATATGTCAATACAAAGAACTGGTATTCAAATACATCAACAAACAATTTTTTAAACTATATAAGCAAAACAGGTTCGCTGAACAAACACTCATCAAAAATCTTCCTTAAAATGCACTCAACGTCTCATAATTGGAACTAAAAGCTTCTCAAAATAAAAGCTGTTGAGCATCCAATCAATCCAATGTCGAGGCAACAGCAAATTAAAAGAGAAAAAGATTCAATTTAAAGTCTCCCCTGTATATATTCAATTATCTCGAGTTTCCAAAATCGAGGAGAAACTTTTACGTAAATCGGGGAAATCGGGGAAATTTTTAAAATTCACGTATTCACATATTCACGTAACGAAAAAAGCCCATTCGTGCAATCACGCAAACCTCTGGAGATTTCATTCTAAATAGTATATACCTGTATTCCTACAACATATAAAGCAATACGGGTACATTTTGCTCATGGTTGTCATATCCTTGATGTCCGTGATATTGGTGGGGCAGCTGTGTGACCCATCATTCAAAATACAATTGTGATACCCATATTTGGTGTAGAATTGGGGTCCGTTGGGGCCAATCTTACAAGTCCCACCATCCGCCCATAGCCCTTTTTGTGACGTCCCACTTTGTTTGGAGTTTTCTAAAGTTGTTGCTTTGATTGATGTTATAAAACATGCCATAAAAAAAACGACCATAGTTTTACTGTCCAAATACATTTTTGTATCACATCCGCAACCGAAGGATCCCATCATTCTTCCAAAATTCAAAATTTATTTTATTAAACCTAAAACAAATATTATTTGATCGTGTGTCGCATCAAAAACTAAGCTCCTTATCTCACGAAGTCTTCACTTGTACTATTGATAATTCAAAAACTGCTTAGCTTTTACTGTAAAGGTGAATATCGAAATTCCCTACTACGATGAAAGGGAAATTTTGAAAGATAGAACCCTTTGTTAGTTCTAAAACAATAGGGACAAAGGGAATTTTCAAACGAGAGAGATTTATTCAAACTAACACTTTCTCCTTATTTTTCACTGACATACTACTTTTTTATAAGCATATGGTAAATTAGATAAAGTCAAGCTCAATATGCTTAGCATTTTTATAGACGTAGATAAAAATGAATGAACAATCAGCTTATCTCTAAGTATCTATAAGTTAACGGTAACGCGGATGGTAAGTATTGGATAGGTACCGTCAAACGGGGTAACATAGGAACCTCCAGTTTAACCTGGGAACACCAAATATCTAGTCTTGTCTGGTCTTCTTTTTGACAACAAGTTTGCTTGACAAATTAAACAAGCTTATCAATCACACATCAAAACCAAAACAAGAATGAACATATCAGATTACTCCAATATGTAATTAACAAAAAAGACATTAAAGTTAAAGTCTACTTCAGTTCTCATCGTTATTTTTTTTTGTTTTTATCTCTAGAGATCCGCGAAGTAAAAACATGCTAATTACACACTTGTTTAGCTTTCACACGGCTTTTTTAATT
>JAUJPO010057026.1:0-14023 GCA_032270745.1 Tiaropsis multicirrata
TAAAGCTATCTTGAGAAAAAATGTCGCAACCGCAAAATTCATCATTTTGAGAAAATGAGCGTTAAAGTTGAAAATTGGTAAAATTCACGACAAATTTGTTGATAACATGCCTTTATCAGCTTGAAAACTTATATTTAGAAGTCAGAATGGCTTTGAAATACAATCTAAGTATCTCACAAAGGGTTCCAGTCATTTATGAATGATAAAAGGGTTGCAATGGCCAAAATCAATATGCCTGTAAGTCAAATACTAATATTAAAAATATAAAAAAAATCAATCAAACGACAATTTTCATTTCAATGATCTCAAATCTTTATACGACAACAAGATGTTCAATAGAATTGTCATCCACAAAACAAATTTCTACTTCTTTGTCACTCTCTGGGGGGACTGAAACGTTGTCATTTGGGGTAGAATGAGATTTAGGTTTGGCTTTGGCTTCTGGGGTTGCGGCGTCTTTTGGTTGGGCAGCTGCTCTCAGTTTGGCGACTGCTTTTGGTTTCGGAACTGATTTCGGTTTCGTAACTGATTTGGGTTTGTGGACAGCTTTTTGTTTCGAGGCAGACTTTGGTTTTGGTAGGGTATCTGGAGTTGCCTTGTTTGAGAATGATCCACTTAAATAGGAAGTGTCTTTTTTTTTTTTGATTTACGTATCTGCCGCAAGTCCTGGCGACGGCGCATATACTTCTCAGTTACTTTTTTGGCAGCTTGATGAAGCCTAATTTTTCTTTCTCTTACAAGACCCTTTTTAGCATTGTATCCAACATCAATGTTAAGCTCTCTAAAGAGTTTGTAACGACCATATGAACCATCATTGAACTGGGATATGGCGTCACAAGCTCCAAGTGTGAATCGTTGGAGACCGCAATAAAGTTTTTTTGGGCAGTAGGTCCACATAACGGAATTGATGGATTCGTTTTGATTTTGTGTCAACCCCTTTTTGCAGCTCTCTAGCAAATTTTCATCAGAGAGTCTCTCAAAAATCGGTAGAAGCTCTGCTCTGAAGACATTTGGAATGCAATTCTTATTGGTATACAAATTGGTGCCATCAGAAACGTCACGTTGGAACTTGCACCACGATTCAGCACCTTTCGGACAATGTCGGTGTTGGTGTTCTAGGGTCTCCCCTTTTGGGCCAAGGATGGAGTGGTAAAAAATTGCCCAGACAGCATTTTTGATGAGAGCTACATCAGACTTATTATTTCTGATGGCATATCCGTAATAGGTTTGGATTCGATCGATTTTGGCATCCGTTAACCGGCCGATGCCACCAACACCTTTGCCATCAGAAAGTTTTGCTTTCGAAGTTGTCATCACAGCCTTGTAGTTCCGTAAGGCGGTCCCCATCCTTTTTTGAATGTGGCCTACACAATCTTCTTTCACAATAATGTAATCATCTCCAAACTTTTCATAGACAGCATCTTTAACACTTCCGAACGCGCTTGAATCCCCGTCCCCAACGTATGTGGTATATTTCAAATTATGTTTCTCGATCGAACGTAAAAAAATTTCAATAGTACCCTCAACCTCCATCGAACCTGCGCTACCTGTGTGGTTAATACAACATTCCTCCTTGTGAGCTTCTTTCCACTCATCACTAGCATCTGGATTAGCTTTACATGTATGACATACTTTTGTTTTCACAGCGTAATCTAAAACTTTCCCGGTATCAATCGATATGACGTAAACCAAACCGTTCAAGGAATTATGGCCATAACGTTTTTGCCATGAGCCGTCAACACTCACTGCTGCCTCTAATATCTGGCCCTCATCCTCTTCACCCTTTAACAAAACTGCCCTTAGTTCCTTGGCAGCAGTGTTCATGCTGCGTTCACAATTAACTTTTGAATTTGATTCAACATGTTTTAAATAGTTCGCGTAAGAATTTTCCGTGACCGGTTCGGGTAAGTTCAAATTAGTACACATCCTGCGTAAACTTGCAAGGCCTCCGCCAGCTGCTGTTGTTGCCATGACCGATCGTAAATTTATGTCAATTAGCTGGCTCCGTGCATTCTCTGATTCAACCTTTTTACTGGTGTCGATAGTCTTAATCACTTCATTGCAATGCCTACAGTAAAGTAACATTGTCTCACACATTCCTTTCCTTTTCTTGTTACTTTGTCTTATTTCAAGTGTATCATTTTTACATTTGGAACAACATGTAGCAGCAATCAAACTAGAGAGCTGAGTACTGTCAATGATTTTGTAGCCAGATCCTTGTATAGGTACAATATCGTCAGACATTTGCGGTGGAATGTTCTCTTTCTCGTGTTTTCGCTTGCGTGTAATCATGGACGTAACAGTTGAGGTAGCTGAAGTTGAAGTGTCATATTGTTTCAGTGGAGAAAAAGCTGGCTTGTTTCCTTGTTTAGAAATCATTACAGCTGCTTTACTAGGAGCAGTAGAGGTTGTTGTTGTTGTTGGCGGAACAGATTCATTCCGACTCTTTTCCTGAGACTTTTATACTTGTCCACTCTGTTTCTAACTTGTTTTTCAGCTTTAAAACGTTTGTCAATGTTGCCATCCATGAAAATAACAGATGTATATCTTATCTATATCCTGGGGTCTTCCCTCCCCCTTCCCACCTCCAAAGCAACAGTTTTTGATAAATCTCATCTAATTTGCAACCATTTAAGGCTCTATTCATACTGTGAAACGGCTTTTTGAATAAAGGCCTTTCTACACGAAATTATGACAAGTGATATATCTCATTGTTTTAGAACATCCTACTTTTGGGAGCAAAGTAGAGGATCAGGAGAACAAAGAAAATCAGGAGAACAAAGAAAATCAAACAAATAAAGGTACTTTAAGTCCATTTTCTATTTAGCTGGCAGTAAAATTTCAAATGCTCTACCTGAATAAGGGACAAAACTTTTTGTGGCATTTAATTCATGGCTTAGAACTCTAAATTAAATATTTTTCGTAGAATCACATCATAACGGAAAAGAGGAAAAGATCACTTGAAAATTTAAATGGGTCATTTATCAAGTTTGGAAAGCTTGAAAAACAGTCTTTTTCAGAAATTTAGCCGGAAAAGCAGGAGAAAAGGTACCTTTTTAGAGCTTTAGGGCTGGAAAAGCAGGAAAACATTTTCAAATTGAGGATTTTTTTAGCACTAGACCCCTAAATGTATGGGATATTTGTGACAGCCTTATTGAAGGCCTTCTTAGCAAAGAAACTCATTACTCAAGAGTACTATACAGTGTGTCCCGTAAAAAGCCGCCAGCTTCATACTGTATAGTACTATATGCATGATTATCAAAGAGGAATATTTATATTAGATTTACAACGGCATCACCATCTGAAGTGTGACTTATTCTCAACTTCAGTTGAGCAAGAATCTAAACAATGTCTGTGTGTCTGTGTCTATCTGTCTGTCCCCTTAAAACTTTAGGTGACAAGTTTCTAGAGCCAAAACGAGGCTAAAATCTTTAAAAGGGTAGCCCGGAGACATTAAAAGTGGTCCGATTTGGCTGAAACTTACCACACTTGGTATATTTTCAATATAATATGATTATGATAAAAAAGGGGGGGTTGGAAATTTTGGTCAATTTAATCATATACAATTGGTCACAGCCTGATTTAAAGTAAAAACGCTAGTTTATTGTGAAATTGTTGGATCGTGACTGTATATACTTTGTACTCTCTGATCATTTTGGTGGTGCATAGAGCGAGTTTCCTTTGAAACGGATTTTCTGTAAAAAAAGGGGGGATAAAATTTCATTACTGAAGGGGAGGGTGAAATAAACCTGGGGGTTCGTACCCCTCTATGAAGATACATCTAAATAATGTTTTTTGTTGTTGTTTTTTCAGCTAAACCTTTTGTTGACTACGCCAAACAGAAATCGGAGAGCTGGTTTAAAAAGACAAAACAAGGTTCAAAGAAGAAACTTAAAGAAGTCTGTATAAATATTGGTTTACTTGGTTTAAATGCCAAAAAAGGCACGGTAAAACCTGTTCGTGGTAAAAGAGTTGTGTTAAAGATCTCAGAAGATGCGAGTTATGATGCACTTTTAAAAGCTGGGAAAAAAAGATTTGAAGATTTCAATCCTGATGACATGGACATTCATCAATTTTATTACCTTGTATTTGAAAATGCCCAAACTGCAATGTTTATACCAGGAACGACGAAAGAATTTGTATTATCCTTGTATAGAAAGAACTTGGTAAAGACTACAAAAACATCACTCTCTACCTTCTTTCAGAAAATGACAAAGAAACACACCAGAAGATAAAGGAAGGAAACCTTAGTGATTGTGAAGGTCACTTTGAGACCCCATCAAAGAAAACCAAAACCTAGGATAACTTGTACGATCTTTATGTGCCTAACGAGGAATTTGATGATGAATTCCCATTTTATGACGTCCCGAACTTTGATTTCACAGATTTTCCATCATCCGTGCCAGCATTCGCTTCTGATCAACCTCCAGCAGAATCCACCTCTGATGACCGACCTCAAGCATCGTCCACTTTTGATGACCGACCTCAAACATTGTCTACCCTTAATGACCGACATCAAGAAATGGCCTAGGTGTTCCAGAAAAATTTGCTCCTGGAAATACATAGCTGTTCCCTGAAAAAATCTTAAAAGTTCTGCATCAGCTCTCCAGCTGGAAATACACATGTGTTCCGAGCTGATTACATGGCGGAATTTTTCACAACTGGTAGAACTTGTAGCTGTTCCTGTAAGCAACCAGCTGGAAATCTGGAGCTGTTCCGGGTCATTTTTCTGACACAAATATCGCTAAGAATTTGACTGGCAAGATATACTCTCATTTTTTAGTAGGATGTTAGTAAGATGTGGTCGGTAGTAATTTTTGGCATCAGCTTCAGACCATTATCCATGTCTTCATAGAATAGAGTTTTGATGTGTTGCCAGAGCATGTAATTTCCTAAAAATATAAATTTATTATAAATAAATGCACCATTGACAGTAAAATTGACAGAGTACCTTAAGGGAATAAATTAATGAGAATGGCCGGAAATTTTATGTTTTGCTGAATTTAATAATGCAAATTAGGGCCAAATTTACATTAATTTATTCCCTTATTAAGGTATTCCCCAATAGAATTATTTAGATTTTGTGAGTGCACTTTGCAAAATGTTTTCCAGGTTTTAGATACATATTTTGAAAAGTTTATGTAGATAGGCCCTCCCCATGGGAAGTAGGTACTGAAAATTGATATGATTGGTAGATCATTAAAGCAATATAACTATATTAAAGCAATAAGTTGAGGGAATAAGCTACTTACCAGAATTCCACATAAATCTTGGAGAATGGTCTGAGCCTGATGACCATAGACAATTTCTGGCGGTTTTTATCAAATGAGGAACATCTGCAAAGAAGAATATATAACGGTCTTCTTCTGAATACATATTCTTCACTTTGTACACAAGATCCGAGTCAGTTTCGTCATTAGCATCCTGTAAGGTAATAAAAAAATCAATGTAAACATTGAATGCATTTAAAGAAATAATGACTATTTTATACAAAAAGTATAGTAAACATTTAAGTGTGGCAAACAAGAAGTCAAAGTATAATTTTACCACTAAAACACAAACGAAAAGCTAACTAAATTAGTGGGAATTTTTTAAATGTCAGTGACTACGCCACAAGATAAACATTCTTTTAAAACAATCCATTATCTTACTCTATTCATCTGCATGAACTTTCTATTGATCGAAGCACCATCAGCAACAGTAGCAATGACTTTGAGATTGCAACTTATCTCCAGGATGCTTACTGCCTTCCAATATAACGAAAAGATTTGCTCGCTGGATGCTCCGTCTGTTGCAAAATTGGCAAAGGAGAACGAAAGTGGATTTTTCAAACTCTTTATCATGAACACCATGATGTGTGTGGCCAATTTGGTTTTGTCTTCTAACAGACTTTCATTTAAATCTTCATCACCAAGGTCAATAAATCCAATTAGTTCGCCTGTGTGTTTATTCCAAACGAGGTCTTCTTGGATTTTCATTTTGTCAATCAAAATATTGATATACCTCTCCGAATCGCTGAAATCTTTGGTCCGATCCTTTAAATCATTGACAACTTCAGGGTTGAATCCTTGTAAAATAAAAACAAAAATAAATCAACATTTACAATTTACAATTTCACGAGAAACCTATAACCAAAATATTTGAAACAAAAATGTAAAGCATGATAATAAAAAAATCCCATCATTTATTCATATTCAATCAATCAAATTTTCACTCTGATTTGAATTTTGTAATAAAAAAGTTAAACAGTTAAACCGAAATGAGGTTATAAAGACTTTTTTCAAAATTAATGAGAGAATAATACCTTGTTTTGGTTTGATATAATTTCTGTAATCTCTGAGTGTTCTTTGACTCGGTAGAACCAATACACCTGACCCATCCTTATCATTCAACCGTAGCTGCTCGTATGCAGAAGAAGATTTTGATGCAATCGACAAACAAAATTTTATGATTGCCGGATGATATCGAATCTGACACTTGTTTTTGGTACGAATATATTTTTGTTGCTCCTGCCAGAAAAGCCGCATAAAGGGTGGTACTTTGTGATCAGGAATGCCTTTAAATATATCAACAAGGTCATCACTCAGATCATTATCAACTGACACTGAGTTTTGTGCGATAGCAGACTTCAGTCTTTCTTTGAGAATTTCAGTTTCCATTTTCAAAGCTTTGTTTTCTTCTCGTTGAATTTTCACTGTGAATATTAATCGATCCGGTGAAACAAATGATAATGGTGCATTAGAATGCACTGGAGATTTAAGAGTTTTTCTTTTTGCATTAAATTCACTGCGCAGTTTCACTTCAATTTTCTGACATTCTGCACATAACATACACTTTTATTTTCAATTAGTATAGGACAGTTATTTGATCTCAAATACTCGTCTTGATAAAGAGGTGTTTCCATGTCATGTTTCGAAAAGTCAAAATTCTTTGGTATCATGTGATGTTGAAGGTTTACAGCCTCTTTGAATTCAACTAGATTAACAGCTAAAAGCGAAAAGAAGAAGAGTAAAGAAATTTAGTAAAGTAGTTAGTTCTGTATCACTGTCACTCCTACTTAATCAAAGCCCTAACTTTTGTTGACAGACTTTTGTTGATTATACTTAGATATATAATAGATAAACACCCTTACACATTAAAAATCAGAAAATATTCATACAAAATGATGACTGCCCAATAAAAAGGGATTTAGGCAGGGGCAATGATGATAGGGCTAAGGACCATCTATGTCCCTATTTTTCAGCCAAAAGGAAAAACCCTCATTCAAGTTCTCCTAAAATAATTTCACCAGCGACACACTGCCACGCAATAACAATTTCAAAATCATTTTTACCTTTACAAATTTGGTATTTCTCCAATACATTGATGAGATTGCTTAGAGTTATGTCACGGAACGATCAATACTTTTTCATGAATTCAGCATCAGGAGACAAAATCCAACCATAGAATCTGAGTCTGAATGTAAGATCTTCCTTGGCAAATATTTGGAATTTTGGGTGGATATATTCAAGTTCATTTTTCTTGATTTCAATGAAATCTGAGTTTTTGATGATGCTCCATCCTCTAGGAAGACTCAGTTTGTTGATTCTATCAGAGAAATTTTTGAAGCTTTCATAGCAATGTTTTATAGATGAGGTGTTATCTATCGATTTATTTTCTTGAAATAACTTTCTTTTGTCCATGATGGCCGAAGAGCGAAAGTGTTGGGGTAGATCGGCGTGCTTCTTTGGAAGATTTTCAGTTGGTAAACAGTATTCGCGTGGCTGCTTTTTGGATGCATCTGAAAAGACCAAAAGTGTTCAGGTATAAAACAAATAACTGTCAATAACCACAAAAATTATACACCCTTATCTTTACAATTAGCGACAATATTTATATAATACACATAAAAGTACCATCAAGATAGTAGAAGCAAAGATTTCAATATTAATTTTATTATATCTTATAATCATCTAAAACACAACATTACAGGTATCTCTACTTTGAAGAAACATAAAATCAATAAGAGAACTTACATTGAAGCAAATCAGTCTCTTTGAAGTGCTTTTCACATACAAAAACGTTGTTTTTTTCAATTTGTGTCTCAAAAGTCTTATCAACAAATCTGTCTTTCTTTATAATGTCCAGCCATTCTTTTCTCCACTGCAATGTTCTTGGATCTTTCTTGGCACTTGGCAAACGAAAAATTGAAAGATTTATATGGGTATTTCTATTTGTGGTACATCCAACGATTGAACAGTTAGATCGAGTCATAATCTCCAAGTTGTACTTCGTTATCCAAGTTAAATCATAATGAAATATGAAAATATGCTGTGATTACTGCTTTTCATTGCGCCATTTTGAAAACCGCTTCCCCCTCATAAGGTCTGGGTACGAGCGTTTTAGAATTGAAAGAGTTAAAACAATAGTCCATTGTTCGCTTCCAGTCTATGGAATTTTTCTTCTGTATATGATCGCATGTTGAGCATTTAACATACAACGAAGTCATGGTCACCAATACTTTCTGGCACCCAGGACACAATTGCTTTTTCTTAAGTGACGATAAGTCAACAGCCACAACCATACCATTTGCAATTTCTGAATTCTCTAGAGGTGTTGTGATATCTATATCATGCTTTCTGGAGATAACCGATCGTTCACTTGATTTAAACATAATCATGCCATCAAAAGAATTTACCGAAACAAATGACACCTGGTACGTTTCATCATTTTTCATTTGACCAACAAGGTTGTCGTACAAGGTAAATTTGCGTGCGTCTGTTATGCTGTTGTCAATAACATTGAGTGATTGATATGTCAAGCCATCCTTGGACATTCCAACTGGATTTGAACTAATTACTTTGAATTGGATAGTGACTCTCGAGTACAGTGGAGATTTTGCGGCTTCTTTAATCGATATTACCGGCACAAGATAGCTCTTTGGTTGATCAAATGCTGGCTTTTTATCACTCAACTGTGAGTGTTCAGTGTTTATCAAAAACGTAGTCTGCTCTTGATGTCGATAACTTTGAAATTAACACCCCGGAATTCATTTTCTCTTGCAATAAAGATCTCACTTCAAGGTTGAATGAAACAATCCTATGTTCTTTCTCTTCTATACCCACGTAGAAATCGAAGTACGATCCTGCTGTTCTTTTGCTCACAAATGTTATGTTTCCAACTAGGTCTATGCGACCTAAAATAAAAAAATAATATTTTGTAATAAAGATATTTGTAAAAGTAGTTATATATCTTCCCATTTTTTCAAAGCAAACTCAATTGTGGCCAAATTAGCAATTTTTTTCAAATGCAATGTAGAATTGCAGGAGGAAGCAGGAAATCAGAACATTTTAGTACACACAGCGACACTCACCCCTTCTGGCACCTAAAGTACGGTTAAGATTGGGAAAAGTTAGGATATTTTGCTGAAAAAAATAGAATAAGTACATTTTCCCAGGCTTGCATGTCCAATTTTTACCCACTTCATGAGGACCCACCATGGTTGCGTCTGACCAAGGAAATTTTGAAAAACTAGATTCTTAAAAACCCTTCCCATTCAAAGTATTTTGGAAAATGGAAAGTGACTATAAAGTAAGAAAATTAAGACCTCTGGGAGCCCTGTATTTTTTTGGATTTTTGGCCAATGTTGCTGAAGGTAGAACTCCTGGGAACTTAATTGACGACGTCATCTTAATTGCAATGATTAAAAAGGGTAATCTGTCATGTTCTTATACCGTTTTATAAAACCCTTATAGAGTAATAATTTACCTGTGAGGTTAGGAGTTGTCATTTTTGCTTTCTTTCTAGGAGTCTTTTGCAAACATCGTGATATCTTCTTGAACTTTAGTGAGAATAGAAGAAGATGTGTCCCATGAGGTTCTTTATTTTACATCGGACAAGGGCGTGGTTGTTTTAACTGAATTTATATATGTAAATTTATTCTGCAATAGTAAGTTTTTAAATGTGACCATTGATATTATCTTTAGTTTTGTGAGATTTATTTTTCACATAATTGCAATGATGAAAAAATATATTCTCCTAACATGATTAGTTTTCTTTAAAATACTCTTGAACGGGAAATCTTCTTAACTGAGCACCGACGCGCTATCGATTTCATAATTCCATAATTCTTCGTATAATTTTGGCGCGCGCATTAATTTTCGAGCACGACGCAAATAATAAACAGCATGGGAAATACCCATAAGAAATAATTATCCTATACTTATAAAAAAACGCGTACCGCAAGCGGTTTTGTTATTAAAACTGCAAAGATGTGTTGAGATTTAGTTCTACTTCAAACTGTGTTCGATGTACCTGACCTATCGTCTTCCGGCAATCTCGAATACCTCTACATTTACTGGCCATAATTGGGACCATCGTCTTCAGCATTCTGAATGAGTTCCTTAATGATTGCCAAGCCATCTCTATACTCCTTCAAAAGTTAGGTAAGTTGAGAGTGCCGGGAGGCTAGATGGAGATGGCACGGAGAACACTTTTAGGACTTCTCAGTTCAAAAGCTGACGTTTTTTCCTTTCGAAATTGACGCGACGTGGGATTGGTAAACACTTGGGTGCATATCATTAGTCCGACAATAAAAGTCCGAATTTTTTCAAAATTGATGTCTTATGGAAACACCCTTTTCTGATATCTTGTTTTGTCCGACAAACAAGACGAATAAAAAATTCTCAATGAATTTCTTTCATTTCTTTAGAATGATCAGACAGCAATAATGAAAAATAAAATACAATAGTTTCTTTATTGGAGTGTTTTTGTCTTCCTTGAAGTTTCTAAAGGTAAAATGCTTTTGATCAAACAAACAAAGCTATCGAAGTCGCAATTGATTAAAGAGACCGTTATCTACAATTTTTCCTTTTATACGCTGTGTGCAATTCTAATGTGTTGTCGGACTAATTAAGGATTAAGTTTCGGAAAAGACATATGAATTTGAAGAACCAGTTGCGTGTGATGTCGGACTATAATGTGTCGGACAAATATGGAGAGTCAACTGTAAATATTGTCTGCGATTTCAATTCTAGTAATTTTTGAGATGATTGCAAATTCAATCTGTTGAAGTTTTTAAACTGACTTGCCATATGCTTAATTTTATATTTTATATTTTGTAAGCGTTATGCTTATAACAAACGTGTATTGCAAACGTGTATTAACCCCCGCCCTAATTTAGCATTTATGTCCATTTACCAAATTAAATCCTCGCCAAATTAAGTACACGCCAAATATTATATACTTAAGGAAACCTTTTAAAAAGGGAAACCTGAAATATTTCTCAAGGGCGCTCTATTCCAAATTAGTCTAGAACCATGTAATCCTAGACTATATAAAAATTTCCAATCTTTTGTTGAAAAGCTGATTTGGCTCAAAGCTGTAGGCCAAAAATTTAAGATTTTGAGATTTCTTATTTTGCTCAAAAAAGTCAAGAGTCGGTTGGTCGGTCGGCAAAACTTTTGGGGAAATCGGGAACAAATGTAACAAATATTCATTTTGTAAAAATATCTTAAAAAATAATTAATTTCTCCACAAACATCTAAAGAATCTATCTACAAGCACTTATTTTAAGTATTATAATGTGTATTAATTAGTAATATTTAGAACTTAAATTTGATGGACAAATCACAAATTTTTAGATAAGTCCCGTAAATATTTATTTTGTAAAATTACATAGTATAATTCATGAGATTAAAAAAGTTAAAACCTATATATAATCTAGCTACAAAGCCTTATTAAAAATCTTTTTGGTCATTTATATTCATTCCACCAGTAATTTTTCCAATACAAAGGCAAACCAAAACAATCAGGATTAGGTAAACCATATCATTTATCCAATAGCGAAGAAAATCATAACAATGGTTGAAATAAAAGAGCTAATCTAATATTGTATTTTGTTCGAATCACTTTCATTAAGCCAAGTAATAATCATGAATGGCAGCAACAAATAATTCTTTAAAATAACATAAAGCATTCAATGACATTTTCAAATGTGTGTAAAAATAATGACGACAACGGATTTTGACGACAGCATACCAACAGAAAGTAACAGTGAAGAGGGACGGGCTGTTGGTTGGAGCTAGTAGAAAACAAAGGATTAAAACTTAAATATAAGCACTAATATATTTTCTATATTTTGATGGGAAGCAGGACCAGAAATATTGACAAATGAATTCCAATTCAGGATTGTTAGTAATGTGAATTATATACAGGGCACAAGGTCATTATCAATTAAATTTGTCAGATACAGGGACATATGTATAATTTGAAAATAGTTATTAGTTAATGGTAGAAAGCAAGTGAAACTAGATTGACCAAAAGAATTGTAAAGAATTAATGTTAGTTCGTATATCAAACTAAATTACCTGCTTTCGAATTTTTTAGCAACATGATTAAACTTCTTGGAGGGAAAGAGTCTACAATAATTTTGCTCTTGCTGAATAATTATGAATGATGGTTGATCATTATAATCTTGATGTGAAAGAAAAAAAAATAACAGTTCATATATAGGTACCAAATAAGTCAGAATAAATAGAGTCACGTTGACCTTTTTCAAAGGTTTTGAGAATACGAAATCATAAATACAGTATAAATAATAATGTACTTTTAGATTAATAGAGAGCTTATAGCTCTAGGTAATTATGTAAAAAGATGCACACCATAACCTGATAGGGAGTGAAAATATGATTGATAATGATAAACGTTTTAAGCTGTTTTCAATAGATTACTTACTTCTGGGTCTTGTGTATTTTGTGCCATTAGGGAGTATCTTAATTTCTTTGTTCAATTGAGACATTTGACGTTGCCAATGTTGAATTAAACGACTGATTATTTCTTTACAGGTTGTTAGTGCATTGTTTTACAAATATTATTATTGAACAGGAACACCACAACAAATCAATAGGGAATTAAAGGATACAAAGTTCAACGAGTGTACAAACAAATTCCAATCACAATATGACAACAAAATTGACCAACATTCTACAACATCCATATTACATTCCAATCCAACACATAATTTTTAGTCCAATATTTTCATTATTTTCTTCGTATTGTTCATGATTTAAGTTTCGATTTAGTTAAAATTACCGGCAAAATATATGTTTGCACAGGCTGTACAGGACAGCTGAAACATGGGCCTGGAAATAAAATTGTTGCTTCACATGACACCGAGTTATGTATCTGCCACGAAGAGACTGACCATATTTTAATCCAAGGTGAAAATCCTTATTGGATGAAAAAATTTAAGCCAAGGTATTATCATATCAATCGTGATTGCATAGTTGGGCGCAACCGATCTTTTAATGCTAATAATGTATCTTTGACACTGTTACCAAACACTTTAACAAATCCTCTTAAAGTTTTCCTACAATCTAGGTTATATTGATTTTATTTCATTTTGATGGTTTATGTTTAGATTTGTTGAACTTTGTTTGGAGAAAATACTAAACAACAAAAATAGACTTTTGGACATTATTTATCGAAGTGTGTTTTTAGTATTTTTTAAATCGATGTTTTATTGGATTTGGGAAAGATATTTTTGTTGTTTTTGTCAGCTCTTAGACTTGACTTTCTGAATAGAATAGAGAAGTTATGAAACTTTCTTTGCGTTTTTTGCCTGACGGATTTGATCGAGTTTGTGTTAACATTTTACTCCATAGTCTTTTATTTTCGAATTAAAATATTTTCTTACGATTATTTTATCACTCATTTGTCAAAGAAGTGTATCTTTTGTTTATATTATAAAAAGTAGTTAGAATTATGTTACTACTAACAGTAGTCTACTACATGTCGCAACTAAAGGGTCAAAATCCAAGAAAATGTTAGTTTCAAATCCTCGATAATTTATTTTAGTCAAACTGTAAACTATTGAACTGTTGAAGTAAAAAGTACAGTAGGAAAGAAAAGTTTATATTAGGCGAGTCCAAGTTAATTTTTGCCTTATATAAAAAAACGTGTACATATCATCAATGATTCAGCTTGCCTATTCATTTTTGTTTTGATGGGGTTTTGGGTTTATAACAATAGGCTAAAATAAGAG
>JAUJPO010057037.1:0-14022 GCA_032270745.1 Tiaropsis multicirrata
GAAAAACACAACGTATATTTTTAATGAGTTTCAATTATAGACTTTCTGAAAGGAATATTGCAGTGTGTAAAACGAATTTTCGATATCCTTCTCAAGTATCCAGAAAACACAACGCGTAATAATGAATTTTTTGACGATTATGGTGGCCTATGGATGTCATAACAATTATCGAGAAAAAAACAAAAAAAACACAAAAAAAAACAAAAAAAACAAAAAAAAAAGAGAAAATTTTAAAAAGAAATAAAAATCAAAATCAAAATTAGAAAAAAAATAAGGAAAAAAATAAAGAAATAATAAAAAAATAAAAAAAATGAAAATAAAAAAGAAAAATTAAATAGAAATAGAAAATTTATTTAAAAAATGAAAATGTAAAACATATAAAAAAAATAAAAGCTCACTACTCCCGCGTGGCCCATCGATCTCATAGTCTCACGGTGTCATACGGTGCCGTAATTTTGGATAATCGGTATATCGGCAACCGTAACGATGTATAAACATTGTTCGTCAGCCGTAAAAGTTTAGGAATCGAAATCGAAAGTGTTTTCTAAATAAAATGTTGGGTTTTATGACCAGGGACCGTTTTATGGTTGTTTTCTTTTTACAAGCTTTAGTGGTTTCTGTGGTTTGTCTCCTGGTTTTGTTGTTTTCCTTTTTTATCAAATTAAATCATGGATGACGAGTTAGTTAAGTTAAGCTCTTTTTTGAACATACCATCAAACTAAATAGCAGTAAATCATGACCTAGCCTTAAGGCTTAGAGGGGAGGGTGGTGGTGGGTATGTTCCAAAATTTTTGTAAGGGGGTCTTTTTATTTTCAGTTTTCTGAAGGGGTTGCCATGTCAGGGGGTATTGTTACATAAGGGGTTGCCACAAATTGAAAGCTACCGTCAATCCAGCCATCTTTCACATGAGACATGAAACATTCACACCCCCTTTTCATCAAGTTTTTTTGGGTTTTATGACTTCAAATCTTAAATTTTAATGACTCATTTTCAGGTTTCTAAGTAAAGCAAACAATAGCAAGGACATAAGAATTTTTTAGACGAGAAAATGTTGATTTTAGAGGATGTGAATGTTACATGTCTTGTGTGAAAGATGGCGGCTGGATTGTCGGTACAGTGTATGGCCCCTAAGTTGCTTTTTGAGTATATACTTCCAGGTACTTCATCTTTTATATCAGGCCCTCCCACTCAATACAATCGATAACTTTTTCCAATCGATGACGAATCGATGACCAATCGATGGATTGGATATCGACTTCTTCCGATAATCGATAGGTAATCGATCCTTCTTTAAAATTTTGATTATCGATTGTGGTCATCGATTGGTTTTAAACGATCGATTGATAAGTTAATCGATAGATAATCGATCATCAAAGAGTCAATTGATAATTAATCGATTCGTTCGATGACCAATCGATCAATCGATAGGTAATCAAGCCTTCCCGCCAAATTTTTAGATTTTGCAAAAATATGTGATTTCCTCATAGTCATATGCATTTAAAAACCCCAGAAGGGTCCAATTTTGAAGAATAAGTATTTAATAAATGTTATGTATGAGACAGCTTATTACGTATGGGACATCTGTGTTCAGTGACCTGTAAAAGTTTATGTCTATGATGATAAACAAATACTCTAGCACAACAAGAATTTTTGGAAAAATGTAGATATATAATCATATCAAATGTTTCAATTAAATTTTTATGCTAAAACCTTCTCATTTTAAGGAAGACAATATGAGTATCCCAAGAATTAGAAACGATAGCTGGAAGAATGATGAAAACCTACAAGAACTGTTGACCGACTATGTCTCCAAAACATTCAAGAAAAGTGAAATTTTGGATTTTGTCAAAAGAGATTTTCCCCAATATGCTTGGAGTCCATCATCATTATCACGTCGACTGAGTCACTTCAAAATTCAATACACTGACTACAGTGTCCCTGTTGATGTTATCCAGGGGATTGTTACCAAAGAGATGGATGGACCTGGAGCCCTTCTTGGGTATAGAGCTATGCATCAAAAAATTAGACAGGAGTACAAACTAAATGTCCCAAGAGCTGTGGTACATGGTGCCATGTTTAATGAAAATTCAGAACTTCTTGAAGCAAGAAGACCAGGAACAAAAAAGAAAGAAAAAGGACACTTTTCTTCCCCTGGTCCTAATTTTGTCCATTCACTTGATGGACATGACAAGTTGATGGGGTATCAAAAGAGTACTTTCCCAATAGCAATTTATGGATGCATTGATACATGTAGCCGGAAACTTTTGTGGTTAAAAGTATGGAGTAGCAACAGCAATCCAGATTTGATTGGAAGGTTTTATATTGAATACCTTCACAACAGTAAAGTTTTTGCTCAAAACCTCCGGGTAGATAATGGTAACGAAACTGTTCAGATGGCTGGTATACATTGTTATTTACTGAAGGATAAAGTTGACGATCCAATAAAGAACATCATATTTGGACCATCAACCTCCAACCAGGTATTATTAGATTCATTTTGGCGATTTTACAATGGAACCTCTAATCACCAGACACCATCAAGGAAACGAAACATCTGTCTGCTAAACTCTAATTTATGGTATTCAATATCAAGGATTCTATTTTTAAGATTTGGTGTGTTTTTAGAAATGATACATTGCCAGACCAGGCTTTTTTATAAATGACTTACTAGGTGAAAGCATTATGCTGAAGCCATAAAGAAATAGGATTCAGCAAATGGGTTTTTATCGCCAGTTTTTCGGCCATTTCGTGCAAAAAGAAACTAATTAAGTGTCCACCTTTTGGAAACTAATATCATTGTCTCTAATCAGAGGTGCCTGTCTACTCTTTTGTGCTTAATTGTAGGGGTTGGTGGAATAAGCAGGCAGGGGGGTCGGTACTCTGAGACAAAATTTTAACAATTGGGAGGTCATTATTAAGTGATATTGGGGTGATTTTCCCAAAAACCCCTAGGAAAATAAAGGTTTTGGCACTTTTTCAGCAAAATTAATTAGAGTGTCCGTTAATCGGAGGTTTCACTGTGTATTAAGCAGATACAAAATAAAGTTTCATAGTATACTGATTGATAATCCAAAATCCATCCATAATCTCAAATCTATCCTCTTCTTAGATTGAGCGCTGGTGGAGGGAGTTACACGAGAAACTAGAAAAATATTATAAAGTCCAATTAAGAACCATGAAAGAAAACCTTATGTACGATCCAAAAAACAAATTACACAGGTACAGTTTTATTTACAGTATCTTTAAAGAAAGAAATTGACAGTTAACTTATGTTGATTACTTTATTGTAGGGTTTGTTTCGGTATTGCGGAAATCGACCTTTTTTACTTCGGAATTTCGGATATCAGGAAAAATATTTTCGGTACTTCAGAATCTTAAAATTGTTTCGGTATCGGAAATCTATCAGTTTCAACCCCGGAATTTCGGTAAAAGAAGTTTTTATTCTAGTTTTTTTTTATAATTTATGCAAAATGACGAAAAATAGCAGAAAAACTCGGTATCGGAATTGTATCATCTGTATGTATCTAATTTTGGCAAAGTTGATTATAATAACCTGGATACTGATTTAGATGGCTCTCAAAAAATAACTACCCATAACTACCCTTTTTTGGTCAAGCATTACTACCCTGAGGGTTGACCCTCTGGTTTTTTGCTTTAATTTAGATACAGGTTTTCTTATTTTCAGGGAAATTCTTGCATATGTTATGGTGCCAATAATTCAATACCAAGGCGATATATTCGTTGAGTTGTGGAATAATCACCGAATTCGCAAACAAAAAGAAACTTACTTACCTACCGGAAAACCTTCTCACATATACAGTTTCCCAGAAAATTGGGGTCTGCACGAATGTGGTATGTTGATTTCCCTTTTTCCCTATAAAGATACCCGCTTTTTTATAAGAACCAGTAAATTTTTGCTCAGACTGGGACGTTCTTAATTTTTCGAATTTTTTAGGCTCAAATGTTCTTAAGATGTTCTTAACCCTTAGTGGTAGGATTACTTACTTACTTATATTTTCGGAAAAGGGTTGCTGGTTGTTTCGCGAAGTCGAAAAGTCGCAAAGTTTAGCGAATTTAAGTTTCGCGAATTATGATTTTGGCAGAAATTTCACGGATAAAACTTTACCTTTTTTGTTAATTAAAACTCGCAAAACACCCAAAAGTTTATAAGCGTGGGGCCACGTTTATAACTCTCTGGTTTCTAATAGACGTCCCCTCCTGCTAATTAATTTTTCGAAAATTTTCCACCCAGGACATTCTAATTCCAACCCCCCTCGCTTATTAAATTTTGAAAAAATATTTTCAAAACTTCTTCATTTCGCCCCAATTCTTCTACATTAGCCCCTTTTAATTTTTCCACCCGGGACATTCTTATTTCAAACCCCCAGGCAATTAGTTTTTGAAAGATTTTCCACACCCCCCGCTTATTCCAGACCCCCCGTCTTTTAGAGACCTGAGAGTAGGCACCTAACTGAGAGTATGGAGTCTGCGTGTACTAAATGACGTGGGTTGCTGAGATATATCTATAAATACTTAAATTTAGGGAAATCACGTGGCTGAGATCTAAAAATTTTGCTAAGCATTTTTAGCTTCAAATTTAAAGTATAAAGTTGCTTGCGTGTGTACAGACCTTTGTCCGTCGTTTTGGTTTGCTATATCTTGGTACTTTCAGAGAAAATATTTATTCACATCTTTGTGGCTCTTGTTTCTCTTTTTACACCATGCTTTTCATTGTATACACTCTTTTTTATAAGCATACAGTCTTTATTGTAAATACGATTCTGTTTTAGTCTAATTCGCCATTTCTCTTCTTTCAAACTTCAGGTTTTGAAACTACAGAAGAGGAATTGACCGAAGTGGCGCTGATGGCCGGCGTCTTTAACAACGATGATCTGAATGATTACATTAAACCAGAAACGCGGATTCGTTGTGAGCAACTAAAAATCATCAACCCCGAAGAAGACTCTATTGATATAATTGCACCCTTTCTCTACATAAGAGATCACTATGAGGAATAGAGCATTATGTAATATTTACAATTTTTGTAATGATTGATACTTGTTGATAATTTGAAAGAAATTTTATAAAACTTTTAAATCTTTTTAGTATTAACCACCTATAGTAACGGTATTAAGGATTTTCAAAATAGCAGTAGATGGGTCTATCTATATTATCTATGTTATAACATGTTATAACAATGACCCTTGAAGGTTCGAGATGGAGAGATTCCACTGTATAGTCAAAATTTCCGAAATTTTCGACAAAAACGTTTTTTTGGTGAAGAAATTTTAGTTTTCTTTTGGACGGAATTTGGGAAAAATTGATGGAAGGCGGAATCCGAGTTTACCTGAAATTTCTCTAGTGCCTGTCTGAACCCTAAGTGCAACCCATGACTAGAAAAGTACCTGATCTTTAGATGTAGCACATTTTAAGCTCACAAGGGAAATATTAAATTATTTTAATCAAAACATTAAATCATAGTAGGATACTCTTCTGTGCTTAATTGTAGGAGAGGGGGGGGAGTCGAATAAGCAGGAGGAGTTGACTCGGTAGAAAATCATAAAATGGGCGGGGGGGGTCATTATTAAGTGATTTTGGGGTTGAAAAAGTCGAAAAATGCAAAATGACCCCACCCCCTACAATTAAGCACAGAAGAGAAAGTCTACTGGGAAGAATAAAGAAACGTTGTCAATTTAAATCAAGATTGTTTCGTTTTTAAATATCAAAAGAAGGTTGAAATGGCACATTAATAAAATATTAAAATTTTATACTTCAAAAATCTGTATGAAATGGTTACGAAAGAAAAGTGAGCTACCATATTAACCTTTTAAGTGCCAATGTCGTATATATACGACATGGGCTATGCCCTCCTGTAATGCCTAGTTTGAGTTAGAAACCGTCATTTTTGGTCTAACTCGTAGGAATTGGATTGTACTTCATGGTCAAGCAAAAGAAAATTCAAAAGTGAGTTTTTCCAGTGAGATTTTAATCCAAAAATGCAAAAAAAAGAAAATTTGACAAAAATCCACTTTTTTGAGATTTTGACCGTTTTTTGACCATTTTTGGTCAACCAGTGATCCAAGAACCTCCAAATTTGGCCCTGTTCTACTTTATTCTGTCCTCTAGCGAATTGATCTGAAGTTTTACTGGACACATTTCCGTCAATTCAGTCAGGTCCTTCTTAAATCGGGCGCGCCCAAAAGAAAGAGTAGACTCTTAGCTATCCAGCGGGCTATGAACGAGCTTATAACTCCTTCTAGATCAGGAGATCTAAGCTTTTAAAGTTTGAACTAGCGATTTTTTTAAAAAACTTAGGGAAAAAAAGACCCTGGCACTTAAAGGGTTAAGACTTCTCGTTAGATTATTTTAGACTTCTCATTAATTCTTAAGTGTATCGCAAAAGTATGTGGACACTTAACTTTTCCAACATTAGATTTGAAATCAGCGAGGTTTAAATATTCTAGAGTGTCAATTCATAGTTTTTTAACCAGTAGAAATAATCTTCATTTTTCTTCTTTATTTTTCAATTTTCCAAAATTTTTTATCTATTTAATTAATTCTCCTCGAAATTATCTTTCTAACGATATACAACTTTCTGATATACCATCAAAGTGCATACGATTCTCATATTAAGATTCCTGGCGCGTTTCCGGGATCATTTCGCTTTTTTTCCGGACTTACTGGCAGATACTGGTAATCATACTTGTAGAAATTTCTCAGAAAAAAGCAAGATGCTCATTAAATAACTATCCAATTATCTAAATTTATTTTTTTGTCACTTTTGCCACTTCTCAGGGTAAAAATGGGAAAATTTTCTGACAGGGTTCCAATTTTACCAAAAATTCATATCTGACAAGCTCCACTTTTAAAACTCCAGTAGCACGTCTCCGTTGACCGTCAAGGTCAGTGCCCCCGCCCCGGGGGTGTAGAGACAATGTTGGAAAAGTAAAGTGTTCACATCTATTTGAGATACATTTAAGTCATATGGTCCTTAGAGTGCAATACTAACATAGAAAAAATAAACGTAAACAAAGCAAACAAAAGTCAACTGAGGTTGTGAATGTGGAACCAATTAAAACGTTGAGTAGCTCAAAGACTAAAAACAAGGTTACAAATAAAAAGAAATACTTCATCAATAAAAATTAAACTTTTCGCATAAACTTCAATGTAAATAAAAAGGTAAAATGTGAAATCAATGGCTACAAAATTGAGAAGGATGCAGAAATAAAACTCAAAAAAGTTTCTACCAAAAATAATAAACCTAAAAACAAAAAACATAAATAAAGCAAACAAAATGCACCCATGAAGTTGTGGATTTGTATTGTTAAAGGGATTCCAGCATAAAAAATGAAACTTAGTCCAGGCATAGCTATCATGAAAAGCAGTTGAAAAATTCAATTCAAAGTAGTCAACCATGATTCCATCCCAAGATATCAAGATCCAATGTTCCAAATTCTTGACATCCTTTCTCTGTGGAAGCCATTTTGAAATGAAAATTTCAAAAGTTTGATTTCAAGCTCTCTGACACTGCATGCCCATATTACTTAGGTAATAATTAGTGAACTTTCATGGTCAACTACATCCAACCTGTGACCTGGGATGTGTGACTACTACCATGAACCAAGTGGTCAATCATACTAAAATATTTTAGTTCAACTATATGCCTCCTTCTAATCTGCACTCAATGATTTTAGTTTGATGCCTAGCTGGTGTGATCAGAAACCTTCCAAATTCAAATTTATCATATTCATTTGGCTTTTATAGTGGAAGGATGTCAAGAATTTAGAACTTGGAATGTTGATATCTTGGGATAGAAACACTTTTGACAACTTTTGCTTGAATTTTTCAAATGCTTTTCATGATAGCTATGCCTTGACCAAGTTTTGTTTTTCATGCCGGAATCCCTTTAAAATAAAAATGGGTACGTCCTAAAAAAAGAAACTTTTCAGTTAAACTTCAATGTAAATAAAACATTATAAGTGTAACTAAAATATAGGATAAAATGTTAACAGGGATGTAGAGCTGTAGAGATATAATAATTTTCAATGGTTTGATCGCTCTTCCGCCAACCGTGATCCCCCTCCCGGTAAGAGCTCAGCATGGATTCATGGTATGGAATCATGGTATGTTCGAGAGCACAAAATGAACAATGTAATATAAACAGTTGCAGTCTCATGAAAGAAAGTTACAACTTGCTAGATTCCATATAAAATTTAAAAGTGAGGTAAAAGCTCCAGTATATATATATGGAATGTTAAAGAGCAAAAAATGTAAGGAATCAATTAAAATAACCCCTAACTGGTAACAAAATAGTAACAAAAGAACAATATACATATAGGCAGTTAAGGAGTTTCTATGTCAATTTTTCGGTTTTATATGTACAACGTTTTGAAAGTCATTCTCCATATCTCTTGCCAATATATTGGCACCACTCATTGCACTTATGCTCTTTTAAAAACTTTGCGATTGCTTCATGGCCCCAATTTCCTGTACAAAAGTACATCTTGTCTGTACTGTCATCATGGGAGTTATGACTTGCAATTTCAGGATCACTCAAAGTGAATTTCACCCCTTGCAGGTCTACAACCATCAAAGTTTTTCTTGATTCAAGGTAGGTGTAGTGGGCAAATGTCTCAGCTTTTTTTAACAAAATTTGATCCAAATCTGGTGCAAGGTTAATATCACCATCATTATTGACGAATTTAACAAATTCTCCATCCAAAAACTTTTCTACAGTAACAAATTGATCACGGTTTCCATCATTGTACTTTCCGAAATACAGAGTTGTGTATGTAAAGGATTCGCCAAACTCCTTTGGAACTGCTTGCTTGAACTTGACCGATAAATATTGTGCTAAGGCATGCATCTGAACTGTTTTTCTAGCATGTTCTTCCTCAGTGAATGACCTTTCTTCAAGGGCACCAAGTTTGTCCTTTTGAAAAACTTTAACAACGTAATCACCATAAAGTTTGTTATATGAAAAAGCTTTAAAGACATCCCTAAACCCACCTTGACCAAAAGGTTTTTCCTCCATTGCAATTTTGACGTCAAAGGGAGGTAACCATTTTTGAGTTCCAACATTGAATTCCTCCAGTGTGAATAGTTTTAGTTTGGAATCTTGGGGTTTTATTAATTGACCCATCTTCATGTATGCTGATGGGGGTAGTGAGACGAGTGGCCTGTTAATCTTGACCTCTGGCAGCTTACTGGTTGGAAAGGATGATCTAGTGCTAGTAGATGAACACAGACTTTGACTTTGGAAAGGTGCTTTTCTGCGAGCTGGTGGCAGAGAAGATTTGAGAGAAGATGGCTCAATATTTTCTTGCTCTGGGACGGCAAATCTGATGAAAATTGGATTCATCTTTTTTAGTTCGGAGATGTCAGAGCAGGAGGGGCCACGTTCCCCGACTAAGACGTCTATTACCTCGTTTGCCTTCATCTCATGACGATAGTGATCCTTACATGCTTGCTTTATGTTTTTCAATGTCAGTTGCTGGCCATTAAACTTCACAAACGTAAGGGGCCCAATTCGGTTGTAAGTTTGGGCTTTTCCTGATACTTTATTGCTCTCTCTCTGGACAGTTAAATTCTGATAGGACTCCAATTTTGAACTAGATTTTGTTTTTTTATGCTTCAAGCCATCTAGGAATTGTTTGTATTCGTCTGAACCACGTTTTCTTCCAGACATTTTTCTTGCTACTTTTCTGACTGCTATCACCAACCACACTGTTAAAAATATTTAGAACGCGCCATGTGAGCAAATGTAAACAAACAAACTTTACGGTAGCCGAGCCATCTGACGAATATATTACGGCAACGATAAAACAACAGTCGAACGGCACCGTATGATATTGTTTGGTTATGATATCGATGGGCCACGTGGGGGGGGGCTAAATTATTTTTCCATTTTCAATTTTTTTTTATTGTAAAACTAAATTTTCCTTTTTTTCTTTTATTTTTAATAAAATCTTTTTTTTTTTTTTTTTCTCAAAAAATCTTTTATCAAACATTTTTAATGTTGTTTTTTTTCAAAAATTGTCTTAAATTTTTATTTATTTTTCTAAATAATTTTCTATCTCTACTTTTTTTTGTTTTTTTTTGTGTTTTTTTTGTTTTTTTCTCGATAATTGTTATGACATCCATAGGCCACCATAGTATTGATATATCTTTTTGTCAACTTTTTCTTTGTTTAAAACAAAAGCCAAATGTCAATTTCCTCACTTATTGATCACGTTACCAACATGCTCTCTTGGGATTGGTCAATTTTTTTATCAAATGATCAATAAGTGAGCAAAACAAACCAATTTGCGTACGCAAGTTCAAAATGTAAACAAAAGACAAAAACAAAAGACTTCCAGACCGGGGTTTTTATACTGACTATGATTATATGATAACAATTTTTTCTTTTAGCTTTTGAATAAGAAGTCACCAGATCTTTTACCACTCGTCAATGAATATCAAGAATGTGTAAGTCGGTAAAAGAATTATCAAGGGGTCCCATTAATAATACTTGGTCATGAAGTGATGTCACAACATTTACATAATGCCCCACAGTTAAAGTCTACCATCTTGAATTGGGTGAAATATCGCAATATCTAGTTTGAAATTTTTCAAACTAAATACATATAAGTACTTAACGTGCAAACCCAAGCGGACCGAAATAGCACTTCTCTGCAGATATCCTTTTCTACGGAAAATTATCTGCGGAAGCAGACAATAACCGCAGAGTATACTAACGAACCATAAACGTGCGGTTTTAGGTTTGCCCTAAATCAGTAGCCATTTTCCTCTTTATACTGAGATTTCATCCAGTCATCGTTTTGCTATTCTTTCTTTAATATTTTTTTTATTTTTATCTCAGCTGAACGAATTGAAGACATATTATGATCCTTTACTGAAGCTTACAGAAGAGGATGATTTGACTGGTATGAGTGAAAAGGTGAGGAATTAACGTGTTATATGAATCATTTCTTTTCTTGGTCTGTTTTCAGTGAGGCCCCCAGCAGCTTGCGTGATGGAGTGATTGGAAGTTTGAACGTTATCTTGACTTGTCAAAATTTTGGGGCGTCATGCATGATTAAATACATTTTTGCACTGTCTTGCAGAAATTGGTTGATATGCTGCAAGACAGTGCAAAAACAATTTGGTCATTTTTCGGGATGCGTGATTGAGTCTGAAATTTAGCGTGATTACATGATTTAGGTTACTCGTGGGAGGCCTCTTCAGTCTTCTTTACATTCCCCTGATAGTTTAAAAGTTTGAGGTCTGACCCGGATTCACCTCCCATTGATGTTCCTTATATAAAAAGGCGATATACGATTTGGACATATGTTGCCAGATTCTAAAACAGTTTTTGGCTGCAAGGTTAGATGTAACAGAAGAAATCTATAAAGTTAAAGACAAGCTTGTCACTTGTCGTTATACTTATTTTAAACTTTTATTTGGCACAATAATGTGGCTTTGTCATTTCTTTCTTTCAATTATTTTCAAAGGCTATAAAAGTATTCTCAACTTCAGTTGAGCTACAATCTGACAATATCTGTCTGTGTGTGTGTCTGTGTGTATGTCCCAAAAACTTTGAGACAGCCTGGAGACTTCAAAAATGGTCGGATTTGGCTGAAATTTTACACACTTGTTCCTTGGGTGAATATCTGGGGGTGTCTTTTCAGTTTTTCAAAATTTTGATTTTTGAAGCCTGGGGACGAGTTTTTTGTCAAAACGAGGCTAAAACTTTGGGGCAGCCTGGAGACTACAAAAATTGTCAGATTTAGCTGAAATTTTGCAAACTTGTTCCATTTTTGGGGCCTGGGGACGAGTTTTTAGCCTAAACGAGGCTAAAAGCTTTTAAGGAATGCTAAAATTTTCCCTAAGCAATGAAATTTACAATTGGACCTACGAATGATTTAAAAGACAAATGTTCTTAAATATTTTAATTGAGTCGATATTTTAGCCTGGTAATCTAGAACTTTTACGTAGTTTTTAATTCTTTGCACGGGGTCAACGCCCAGCTGGTGAAATTGAACCAATCGAGCATGGAAAAGGCGCTGTTTTGAAAAAAAATCTAATAAGAAATCCTTGTATAAGATAATTTTGAATATGTTTAATCTGCTGATATGTGTTGTAACAAGGTATTATATAAACGAAACTTTGGAAATAAAAAAAAGTTTTTTAATTATTTTTGGTGTAAAAATGGATTTCTTTTTCTCGTCCCACGCCTTTCGAAGCAAATAGATGTCGCGGTGAGAAATGAACGAATTATCATCTCTTTTAAAAAAAATACTTTAAGTTTTTTGTTTGATTTCCAACTTCAAATTGCACTTTTCCGCGCTATTCTCTTTGTAGTACTGTGAAGTCACGTAATATTTCCGTAATAATCGAAGTCATTACTTCAGTTTTTTCATGGATGATTTTTTATGTACGCTCTTGTTTATCAGAACAATTTTATAAGAACAACGAGGCTCAAAATGGCCGAACAATAAGAACAATTTAAGATATATTTTTATTTTTAATTTTTTTTTTATTATAAGACTACAATAATAAAGACTAGGTTTAAAAAGAAACATAAGTGTCTTTTCCCACCAAAAAATAAGAACAAAATAAGAACAATTTGAGGCTGAAAGTGAAAAATAATAAGAACAGTTTGAGCCTCAACTCAAATTTCTTGGTTGTTATAAAGAAAGAGTCTAAAAGAAGATATAACATTTACTTCAGCCTTTGACGGACTTGTATAATCTTTTTCCTTACAAGAGCATTACATTTCTTTGACAGAGGCATTTTCCATTCCGCTGGGTTTTGAAAAATGGGATTCGATTTGGCGTTCTTTACCATACAAATCCAACTTTCCATATGGGAACCTACGAAAGAGGCATTTTCCATTCCACTTGGTTTTGAAAAATGGGGACTCAATTTGGCGTTCTTTACCATCACATCCAACTTTCCATATGGGAACCTACGAAAGAGGCATTTTCCATTTTCGTTTTTTTGCGAAAGTCTTCACGAAAGTCGAAAAATGTGTTCCCTGACCAGCGGCACATCCCGTACCGTTTTTTACCTAAGTAACCCCCGGCATTTTGTTAATGGAGAGGCGTAAAATCAAGTCAAACAAAATCTGAGTTTTTTTTCATTAGATAATACGTAATTCTGTTGTTCTACGTTCAAAAGATTATTGGGAATGACTCATTTTCAACAGTTAGTATTCAGTGAGGATAAAATTATCATTTTTCTACAGGCGACGTAGACGACGTAGTACATAGTCTTACCGGGGCCAGGTGGTGTAGGGTTGTTATGAAATATTCCGATATCTAAAAAACTAGTTGAAATGTTTTAGACATTTAGGGGTACAGATATGAGAAAGCAAGTGTCCGACTAAAATTTTGTCCGAATAAAGAAAGAAATGTATAAAGTAATTTCTAGATAGGTTATTGGTAATACAGTAAAAGAGACCTTTACCAAAACGAACTCTTTCTTGATCTGTGGTTTTCGTCATATAAATAGGATACTGTAGCGTTTAGAACATTTTTTGTAAATTTTGTGGTTCATTATTTTTTTTCCTTTTACGTGGGTCCTGAGACCTTATTATGTATATCAAAAGAATTTAAAAATTGTTGATATTTCGTTGGTTTTCATTAGATAAACTCTCACTTCTTCTCTATGGGATTTTTCAAAATTGTGAACAGGTTGGTTAGTTTAAGACTGAGAGGTAAAGTGTTTAGAAGCAAATTTTAGTTCAGCTGACATATCAAGACCAGGGTGAAAGTTAAAACAACTTGGCTATAAAGAAATGTTTTTTAAATATTTCCCGTTTTCCAAAAGGGAAATATGTCTTAAAACGGGCTTTATCCTTTTCCATCATCATCATTCGGATCGATGTAAAAACGTTCTGGTGATCTGCAGATTGCTCTAATTATGAGATTTTTTGGGAAAGCTGCATATTTTATAAATAAAATAAATAAAAACAATTTTTCTGATTGCTCTAAAACTGATCTCAAAGGCGTGTAGCGAGTCTGAATGACAGCTATTGT